>VYZV01013939.1:179631-282569 GCA_013401275.1 Pandion haliaetus | reverse complement strand
CCCACGAGCCTGCCTTTGTATTTTCTCCTCATCCCAACGTGGCCAGGCGAGGGGGTGGGGGGTGAGTGAGCGGCTTCGTGGTGCTTTGTTACCGACTGAGCTGACCTGAAACCACGACACTCAGCCACACAGGAAACCCCACTGACTGCAGGCACCTGCCTGACCGTGACTCACAGTTGCATCAAAGCACTCACTATTCTGCTCTAACTCAAACACACATTGCTGCTTTCAGAAAACCCACATTACTATTCTGGTTTTGAAGAAGGAATTGCAGAATGCTGAATCAGAAACTTTGAAAACCACTAGCAAGACCCTGGTTTCACTTACCCTAATCTATCATTGTATTTCATCACCAGTCTCATACCTGCTCAAAGCTCCACCTCTGCCCCCTCCATTAAGATATAAAACAAGGGTTAAGTGACAGATAGTATCAATGTGGATAGCAATCTGTCTCACTCAGAAACCATTCCACCAGGAATAAAGAAAGAATTATTATACCTGTGTCAATATGATAAATTACAGTCTCTTTTTTTCCCTAAAGAAGAATTTCTAGTTTTTCAACTAGCATAAAAAACTCTCCCCCTTTCAGCACTCTGAACATCAGAGCAGTTTCTCCTGACATCCTGTTTGGAGTCTCTGCTAATGGAACTGTTTCTTTTGGTGGATGGCTGATCATCATAGAATCACAGAATGGTTTGGGTTGGAAGGGACCTTAAAGATCATCTAGCTCCAACCCCCCTGCTATGGGCAGGGACACCTTCCACTAGAGTAGGTTGCTCAAAGCCCCATCCAACTTGGCCTTGAACACTGCCAGGGATGGGGCAGCCACAACCACTCTGGGCAACGTCTTCCAGTGCCTCACCACCCTCATAGTGAAGAGTTTCCTTACATCTAATCTAAATTTACCCTCTTTCACTTTAAAGCCATTACCCCTTGCCTTACCACTACACACTCTTGTCAAAAGTCCCTCCCCATCTTTCCTGCAGGCCCCCTTTAGGTGCTGGAAGGCTACTATAAGGTCTCCCTGGAGCCTTCTCTTCTCTAGGCTGAACAACCTCAACTCTCTCAGCTTGTCTTCATAGGAGAGGTGCTCCAGGCCTCTGCTGCAGTTATTCATTGCAGCACTCATCTTGAAATAAATATGAACTGGGAGCCAGTGATATGAATTCAAACTGTTCCTTCCATATATTTGTTTCCAAGAAGAAGAAAAGTTTGAAAGCACTGCTGGTTGTCCTTGTTAAAGTGAACAAAACGTTTAGGGAAAATTAGTTTTCAGTGTTTTCTCACACCACACAGGTTACACAATCCCATGTGCCAAACCCATGAAGTTTGTGGCCACATTTCCCTCCTACAGCAGTTAAGTTCACAGCTGCAGCACCAGACAAAACAGGACTAGGAGGAACCTAAAGAAGTCCTCTCCTGATTCATCATCCCCTCTCCCTACCATTTATACCCATGCCAGAGGTTTGCCTATAGGGTTATGGAGGAATTTAAGAAGAAATTTAATTACTTATTCTAGTGCTAATGGGAATCCATTCCAAATCTTTTCCTCAGTCTAAGCTTCCCTTGCTTTGGTGTAACACTTTTGTTTCTTGTCCTAGCCCTATGAACCCTTTCTTTTTGCAGCATCACAACATGCTTTCAAAGACTCTTCTCACTCTCTTCTGTTCTCTATGCCAAGCAACCTCTACCCTTTTAATCCTTCCTTGACAGGCCACTTTTTCTAGACCTCTGATCATTCTTGCTGCTTTCTGCTCCACAGCTCTCCATGTGTAATATCCCAAACTGGAGACAGTACACTGGTTAATGTCTCCACAGAACCAGTCTGCAAGGATCCTTGGGAAATTGGTGAAGGTGCTTCATGAGTAGCCAGTCCCTCACTGCTAGGCACATTTTCATGATGGGAAGTTATACTGCAGCGGAAGGAATGGTCTCTGGTATAACTAGAGAGATGTCCTTCAAAGGCTTCAAACATCAGGGCAGAACAAGGCTTTGCAGTAAGGACCAGGAGAAGGAATGCTTTCTTAGTGTTTCTAGAGAGACAAGCAGCTGGGTCTTATATTAGCTCCTTCAGCATGCACCTCTGTCCCCCAGCTTCTGCATCATCAGAGAAAATTCACTGCTGGACTGATTCAGAGCGATGCATCAAAAAGCAGCATCAAAGATGGAGCTAATCAATTTAGTTGTGTGAGAGTGGGGAACAGAAGGGATGTTTCTTGCTATTACTGCCACCTCCATGAGGGAAAAGCAATTAATAGAAAAGGTTGACATGTTAGAAGGTAATTTTTGCTGTGCAATTGCTTGCAACCCCAAGCAATGTCATATCTTCATACTTGCAACCATGCAAAAAATGGTAAGATGTAAGGGACCAGTTTCATTACTGCAGCAGCTGAAGGGGGATTGCCAAGCCCTGAGATATGCACTCCCAGGGAGTGACCTACTGCTCTCCCAGCCCCGCAGCATGTCCGTAATCTCTCTCACAATACGGTGGAAAATAGAGCTGGCTAGAGGAAAAAAAGGGGAGGGGGTGGGTAGAAAAGCAAACTAATTCAGCTTATTACTAAAACCTTGATGTGCAAAAGACCAGTGCAGCAAAAAATGCATTGCCAGGGACGTCTGAAGTCCAGGAAGTGAGCACTGGCAGATCTGGCACACACAGCTGCGTTTGCCTCTCGCTCTACACAGCCGAGTGATGAGTCTCCTAACAGCCCTCAACCCTCTTCCATACCAAACACGGGACCTTTGTTCTCTGCACATTGCGTGTTTAAGGAACTGAGTGTGTTTCTGGACCCCTACCTCTGGACTTCCAGATGCAGCCAGCCCCTCTGCCCTTCAGGTATTAACATCACACTCTGAAAAAATATGAACACTGTTTAACAGGTCATACCCAAGGTTTAAAATGGAGGGAGCTCCCAGGTGGCACAGGGTGTGTTATTGTAACCCTGAACATCCCTTCTCAGCCCCTCACTTGCCCTGGGATAACCTTCACCTCAATAACCGGTGCAGTGGTTATTGGGTAAGGACATTTGGCAAGCTTGAAAATAGGGAAAGGAAGCTGGATGAAGGCGTACATAGCCTCATACTCTCGTAGGCATTAAACATTGGTTCAGAAATACCTGCCTGGGCACTGAACCCTATAAACTGTCTCCCAAAGCTTGCAAAGATAAGTATGCACTGGCAACAGACCTTTCCTCCAGCGTCCCTGAGAAAAGAATGGGGAACTACAGATAGAGTAAGAACATGGGGACTAATGCAGGGAAAGGCGGGGGTTTACATACAGAAACATTTGAAATCCCTTTCTTTGAAAGCTTCCCCCTTAGTCCACCCATGTTCTTTCCCAAGCCCAGAGAAAGCTCTGGAAAGTGCTGGAACAGGAAGATCTGCATCCTCACATGGGACAGGCTCTCCTCCCCAGCAACTACAGTCCCCTACCTCAGCTCTCCTGAACTTCCCACAAGGTATTAAAAAGCAACAGCAGACAGCAGGCTCTCTCCAGTTTGCTATATTTAACTGCAGACCTTTAAGCACTCTCCTCCCTTCCCACTACTCTACAAAAGCCATGCAGAAACATGCGGAATGAGAGCTGCTCGTTGTTGCTGTCCTGAGCCTGAAGCTCATGTTTGCTCACACTGCCTCTGCTCTGGGTCTCCTGCATTGCTGCGTGTGCGATAAAAACCATCAGAGCATACACAGGAGGAGGAAGGGAACCCTTTTGTTTCTCCGTCCCAAGAACTGAAGGTACTAAATGTTAATACTTGGAAATCAGCAAGTGCCAAGAACAAGTTCCTCACCCACCCATCCACCCTTAGCTTTGAAGTGTTTTCTTTCTAGCTTTACCTTGGCACGCTGGCCAAATAAGTCACAAGTTTCCGAAGGTCTTCCTGCCTTATTCTGTCATGATTGCTGCGGGCTGGGAAGGTCAAGA
This sequence comes from Pandion haliaetus, assembly GCA_013401275.1. NCBI lineage: Eukaryota > Metazoa > Chordata > Aves > Accipitriformes > Pandionidae > Pandion > Pandion haliaetus. The sequence goes on along the minus strand of VYZV01013939.1, from coordinate 278,644 downwards.
CAGGACCACCTCGTTTATCACGGCCACCTGCAGAAAATAAAGGATTGTTAGAAAATCAGGCAGGAAGCACACGTCAAAAAAACTATGTGCACTAAATTGATAAACATAAATTACGGCACATTCAAGAGCCCGTGCACTCTTTGTAGCTTTCAGGCTTGCCTAATTGAGGAAGACATGCTTGCATTTGCTGGAGCTCCAAAGCAGGGGAAGTAAAAATAAATAAATAAATAAGCAAATAAATAAATGAACCCGACACACAAGAAAAATTGCTACTAGCCTTTCTCCTGGCTTTCACCTAATCCCTTCAAATGTAATATAACTGCCAATCCAAGCAGGCAATGCTAATGAAATCTTACTGTGGGGATAGTTTTAAACTGGTCAACACCAAGAAAGTGAAAGTATTTTTCACTGTTACTCAGTGTGTTGCGTTGTTCATTGCCAGACAGTTTACAATGTCCTTCCAGTTAGAAGCAAAGTATCCCAGTAATGTTTATGCAGCAAGACGTTCTAATCTATCTGGCAATTCATTAGAAATTGAAATTTTGATTAGAAGTTCACACCTCCTATGCTTTCAATTTAGAGAGTGTTGTTGGCAATTGGAATGATTTTTGGTTTGTTTTTTTCCTGTAGCTTTCCTGTCTTAAAATCCACTCCTTTTAAACCGCCAGTGTCTGGCACTTCATCGTTTACAGCAATTTTCAAAAAAGGCTTAGCCATAAAGGAACGACTCTACCCTGAATTATACAATCACAACTATAGGGGTGAATACAATCTATTCTACAGCACCTTATTTTATTCTCTGCTGTGAATAAAGTTTAATAAGCTTGAAACTGAAGTCTAGTGCCTCAACGTTTAGCTCTTTCTTCACATATTATCACAGGATTTTTTCAGGAATTGCATGTTGTTAGATATGTGTTGGCATTGTTATCTAGGAAAAAAGTCATAGCAAAACTACAGTTCAAAAAACTAGCATAGAACTGCAAAGACCTTGAAAATAAGCGGTAAAAATGCAGATCAGTTTGTGCTTTTCAATGGAAACTATAATCCTTTTAACAGAAATATCACTTCTGAGAAAGGAAAATCACGTGCTTCTCTGAACTAATTTACCTGGCCAACAAGAAGAAAAAGCTACGCTAGGACACACACATCTCCAGCACAGATCCATGCTGCTTTCTCTCATGCAGAACACAGGACGCCCACACTCTGTGGGGCCATGACTTCTGTAGGGGTCCTAAACTCCCTAATTCAGTAGGAAGAGTCCTAAGAGGCTCTGCTGTAAGAGTAGGATTGGCATGAGAGCATATGTTGCTTGGAAAAACAGTATCCTGGTTCACCACAGGGCAAAGAATTTCTCTGGGCAGAATTTAGATCAGGAATCAAGGAGGTGCCTCATATGGCAGGAGTTCCTGCAGGTGGACAAACCAGAAAACAAACTGATGAGATACACACATGTACCCCCAAGGCACAGGTTTTCCACCTGGCCCTGCATACAGAACAGAGAAGTTACTTGTAGATCCAGCTCCCATCTAACAACATACCCCTGTCCAGTCCATTTTATTCTGAAACTATCCATTCAGTTGATGTCACAATAGGTACAAGTTCACCTTGTAGCACAAAGTATCTCTCTATGTGATCAGTCACACAGAAGCAGCTAAAAATAGCAATGTTGTTACTATATATAATTTTTTTAAATATATAATTTTTAAAAAAAATTGCTCAGTCCTGTCTAAAGAGTTTTCAACAGCACTACAGACTGTACAAGTCAAAGTCTGTTACATAAACTTCATCTATACAGATAGAGATGCCAGTGTTACCCTGTGTTACAGTTTGTCAGCACTGAAATTCCCACAGTTTTCAATGGATGCTATATACCCAAAGGGCTACATTGTGCAACTTTCCATTGGAGCCAGGTCATGTCTGATTTGTCCAGGGGTACAAATGGAGAGGCAAACAAAAGATGCCATCTTCATTTTGAACCCTCATGCAGCCAGGGGTACATATGGAGTACAAAAACTGTCCTGCCTAATCTCCACCCAAATCTCTGTGCCTGGTGTTTGCCTTTGGCTCCACACCATGAAGGTGAGGAAGATCCATGGAAATTTGGAGTCAGCTTGGCCGATCCATGCCTCTGCCACATAGCATGAGAATGGGGGTGTTATATAACAAGGATTCAGTTTACAAGGAAATAAGCTCATTTTTATTTTCAGATCTATATACATATATATTTATTTAAAAAAATTTCCTTATTTTAAGCATATTCTCCCTTTGTTGAGATTATTTCACACACCATAACAATGCCAAAACCATTATTTCATGCATGATGTGTCCAACAGAAAAGCAAGCCAGCCTATAGAATGGTAAATCAATGTAGTAACTAAAGCTGGAGGGAAATATTTTTTCAACACAGGAAGCTTTTCAAGGTTTTGAAAAATTTCCCATCATATCAAGATGCAACCAAGGCTCTCAAAAGCTTCCAAATATTCACTGAAGCAGAGAACTGAACTTGAATTGCATCCCAGAAGAAAATGCTACCCGCTACTCAGTCAGGCTCCTTCTCCTCTCCATACCCAATTAATTAAATATTTCTACAAAGTGGAAAAGCACCAAGAGATGAGATCAGGAGACATCCAGGCCCACAGTTATAATCCTCTCCCAGAATATGAAACACCTGGGAAGGGCCATGAGCTTCCCACAGCCCAGCAGCCCTGATCACTCTGATGCTGCCCATTCACCTCAGCTTGGTAAGTCAAAAATTGCGTTTCTGGCCAGGGACCCCTTTTCCACCTACAGTTCCACCAAAGGGAGGTCTGGGGAAGAAAAAAAAAAAAAAGAAAAAAAAAATCTAAATTCTGGTATGCTGAAAAAGTTAAATCAGAAAATTCTTGACCCTTTTACTATTTTAACACAAGGATTTCAGCTACCGAAAAGGAAACAAGGTCCAGAACAGTCCTGCCCTGTCTTTGCTTCAGGATAAAAATTGTCCCTCAACAGTTCATCTACAGTGTCCTCAGGGGAGCAGGATAAATAAGGCTCTAGCACAGAGTCAGAAGTTACCAGGACAGACCAGAGAAAATGGGTTAATTCTTGTTGGAAGAAGAAGGTTACATGATGACCCAGTTGGAGGTTTCTGGATGATGGAAGGATAAATAAGTGTCTGGAGCAATTCCTTCTAGTCCTATGGCACAGAAAAACAAGGAGACGTGCGGCAACTCTCAAGAAACGTGAGGTTTAGAAACAAGTGTTTCTCATTTGTGATAAAAGTACTGCTCTATGCTTTGAGCAATAGGGTGAAATTATTATTACAAATGCATCGTACATATTAAAATCCTTCACTTGTTTCCAAATTATTCATGAGAAATCCCTAATTTTTATGAGTGCCTGCATAATTTACAATTTTATGAAGAGCCTTTATGAAGAAACGTCAGGTTTCTTCCAGAACAAACCATGGTATGTCTAATTCACAATAAGACTTGCAGAGTTCAGTAACTGTGGTTTACTCTCTTAAATACTAATAACATGTACCTTTTCCATTGGACTTTATAACTGCAAATCTCATCTTTTCTAGGCAGATTAAATGCGTTATTACCACCATCGAACTTTAGACACCTAACATGCCTATATGAGGACCCTCATCTCCTTTAACAGAGTCTCCAGACAGGTAGCAACAGCAACTAAAAGAGAAAAAAATCTTTTGGCATTGTCTATACAGGGAGTCTATACCTTTCCTCTTCTTTATTATTAACTCCTTTTCTACTGAGGGGAATAATGAGGTACAGAGAGGGGAAGAAATTCAGCCCAGATCCCACAGCAAGCAACTTGAAGAACCAGGATTAGAAATGAGGTTTTCTGACTCTTTAAAAGTCAGCAACTAAAAACATTACAGAAACTCTTATCTCTGCTTGTTAGTAATCCACCCAAGGAGGCTAATGTTGCCCCAAGTCAGTCATGATCTCAACACCAATTTTACATGCACAGTCTCTTCAGAGAACTACCAGGCACATTGTTTTAAAAGAAAATAAAAAAATGGAAGGAAGTAGAGAGTCTCAATTGCCCTAATCAGTATGTCCCATCTCCTGCCTCCCACTGGGCTCACAGACATGGGATGCAATAATCAAACATGTCGTTAGGTTTGCTAATTACAGTTATTAAATGCTAAAACAAACAGCTGATAATTTCTAATTGTTTTTCAAGGTGGGTTTTCATGGGCTTTGCTCTGATTTAGGGAGACAAACAGATGGCCTAGTTATTAGTGGTCTGGACTCCTAAAGGAGTCAGAAAAACACACATTCTTCAGGGCACAAAGTACACCAAGAACAAATATTTAGCCATATATCTCTTGCATTCCTCCTACAAAATCCTTTGTTGATCGCCTTGCCTGTCAGTGGCTTGCTTGCTGGTTCTTCCCATCTCCCTTTCTTCTAGCCTATACAGAAACCATTGCTAAATTCAGCATTTGTTCCCAGAAGTAGGATTACATCATTTTTTCTCCACAAATCATACAGGGGACACTGCAGTGATGGCACAAGGCATCATGATGCATACCACATTAAAAGAAAACATTAAAGAAACCTCAAAAAAACCTACATTTGAAACAGGCAGCACAGACAGTGACCTTCTTATGACCGCTCTTCTGGTCAAGCCTGCAACCAAGAAGAAAGGGACTCCAGCCACAAGATCCCTGTCCTGGCAGCTGCCTGAACTGACATTTTAATTGTTTCAGTGGCAGGCCCATATGTTTCTGCCTATGGTGGCTCCAACTGCCCACAGGTAAGTCAAGATGTTGGCCAACCTGGAGTGTTACTAATGTGAACTCAGTGTATGGGCCTTCCCAATTTCAAGTCCTGAGGCACATCCATCCCTGATAATATACAAAAAGCTGAAATGCCAGCTTTGTGTAATCCTGTTTAGGACAGGAAATTATCAGTTTCCTTTAATGCAGACTTCTTGTATACAACAGATAATGATTTTATCAAGCTCCATTTTCAAGCTGCATCTCTCCAGTTCTGTCAGCCATTCTACCTTGATACTTACCTGCTTGCTTTTATCTATATTTAAGGGATTCAGGCCCTCTGCTTCCTTTTGCACTCTCTTTAGAAGCATGAATTCACAAGGATTAACCACAGACACAGACAAATGTCCACACATGTAAAGGCTCCCAAGTACCTTGTCTAAGGTCCTGCAACACATCAGCAATGGAGACAGGAGTAGTACACAGAGTCTCTGGCCTCCATTCAGATGTCTACTGCAATTCAAATGAATACGCAGCTTCATCTGACTCCTGCAGATCATAAGCTGATCAATCTTGATGTTGCAGAGTCTGCTGAGACCATAAATGAGTTTCCAGAGTTGAAATACTCCTTCAAATGGTATTTCAGTCCAAAATATGGTGAAAATATGAATGATAATGAAGAGAACTAGGAGACAGAATGAGTTCAGCTGATGTCAGGCACCCCCATAAAATGACAAACAATGTGCTCTGGATTTCTAAATCTAATTGACAGACTTCCTAGGACAGCAAAGTATCAAGGAATTGGTATCCAAAGTCTTAAAATAATATTCCTTTCCCTACCATAGCTGAGCTCTGTGAGAGTCTGCTTGCTACCAGAGCTCCTGCGAACAGCCCTCAATACTAAAACTCCTCCAGCTTCAAGAGGGACTAATTTGTTGTAAGGGTCATATATAGGATTATCTGTATGACCACCCTCAAATTCAGTTGGTTCCACAGCAGGTGATTCTGGTGCAACAGTGATGGAAATTTAAGCTCCCACAACAAGGCCACCTGCGAATTAACAGAGCTGCAATGCAGTCACCAGGTCCTGATCCTCCAGTGTGTTGCTCTTTGCAGCATCCCACATCCCAGAGTCAATTGCCTGAATCAAATCCTATTGACCAACATCTGCAACATTTAGGGTTAATGACTCCCAAACCAAGGCTGTGTGTTCCACCAGAAGATCACTTAGCAGAATAGATCAGAGGCTGTAGGCAGGATGCTCAGTGCAGGCACTGGAGGATCCCATTTCCCAGCAGGTAGATTTGTTCTGCAGTCACCCAGAGCCACTGTGTGGATCTGAAGAGACCACATGTTGTGGTTTGTAATACACCTTTGCTTATTTATGCAAGTATGTGGGGGTACTTCTTTAAGTCTAAATGTTTACTTGCCAACAAGCCACTGGGAAAATTGTCTTATTTTCCATAGAGAAAGTTATTGCCCTAGCAAAGCAAAATTAAGAACAGGTGAAACTCATTAAAATGAAGGAAGAGCTTCTTTGTGTGGAAGGTAAAACTTCCAGAGAGAGCCCAGAGAAGCCCGTTTCTTCCTCTGGAAGAAGCTGGTTTGCTGTAAAGTATCAAGGGAGCACCAGTACCCTCCTCTTCAATGCTGACCCTTATTCACACCTGTGCAAACCTCACTGACTTTTGCCCCAACTGCAAATTAGTTTTTTGATTTCGGCTCCTCTGTCACAGATGTATGGGAATAGCTGGATATATTTAAAAAAAAATAGAGCAACTGAACAAAAATGCCAGTCACGCTGCTGATGGCCACACTGACAGGCACTCCAAACTTGTGCCACTGGGCATAACTTTAGAAGAGTTACAGAGTAAGGAGAAACAAAGAGACGCCATATTCACCCTGATCACACACTGTTTGTCTTCCTGATTTGAGATAAGCACACAGGAACAGCAATGGCAAAGTTTCTGATGGTCATCAGCAAAGGGAAATATGTGATAAACTGATTTAATATAACTGGCTGCTCAGGTTTGCCACGTTCCCAGCAGGTAAGTCCTTGACAGCTACAGCCAAGTGAAGTATCCTGTAAATTAATGAAAGTTCAGGGGAGAGTTCAGGCTATTGGACTCACATAATTGCTAATAGGAAGTCTTCCCCCCCCAGTTTTAAGAAGAAATTCAGTCTAGAGCTGGAAAACACTGGCAGATGAAAATGTTTCTGAAGTTGCACATTCCAGCAAAGTTTTTCCATTTCAAATAGCCTATGTTTTCCCACAAAAAAAGTATCAAAAAACCCCAACCATTGCTAATACAGAGAGGATGTCCAGTTGTGAATTTCAGTGCTTCTTGTCAGTTAAAACTGATTCCTTAGGAAAAAAGCATAAGCCTACAAACCTCTTTCATAGAAATAAGGAAGTTTTCAGAGGTGACAAGTCTCATTAGTGGGACAGGACAGCACACCTTACTGCAAAATGACCAAAAATGGTTGGTTGTTGTATTAATTATCTCGGGTGCTACAATCACCTCCCTGGGTCCTTATATTGATTTATAAGCTCCCAGCCTTGATTTCTATATAAGGACAACTCTTGACTGTCTGTGCAAATGAAGATGAGACCTTTGCTGAGATACATATGGAGCTCACTGTGTCTTTAAGGATGAGAAAACCCTGTGAGCTGGAACAGGATGGGATGTATACAGACCTTCTTGCTTCACAGGCTCAGTTCCTTCCTCTTATTGTTATTTTGAAAGTCCCTATCATTAATTGAAAAGCTGTACCTATGTGACACGATGTAGGGACCAATCGACCAGGAGGTGGTCAGAGTCCAGCATGTTTGGATGACACCCAATCAATGACTTGTGATCCCACAAGTTCTTGCGAGTCTTTTTGGATAGAAATTTTGATCACATTGATTTTTTTGCCCAGTTTTGTATGGCACTTGAACCTTTCTGCCTCTCCACAAGGCAGCAGAGGTTGCAACACTACTCTCACACATGCTAATTAAGGAAGCACACAAAGGAGAAATCTCCCTGCTCTAAGGAGATGTTGGTGGATCTTGGCAAGCTGCTAGTGTCCGAGCGCCAGGACAGTAAGTGCTGGCAGTGACTAGACATTCTCCACAGAAATTATTTAATTTAGTCCATTGCTACAGTTAAAATGTATGGAAAGAAATATGGCAACTGATTCTGCACACTACTTTTACAACCAGTAAATGAAATCAGAAATCCCAGGAAACATTTTACTTTCTGCTTTAACTTTAAGAGTCCCGATGAGGATATCTAAACAGCCCCTATAGGTAAAGGCTCTTCTCTATCCTCAAAAATGACCTAATACTCTTGAAAAACAAAAGGAAAAGAACAAACAACAACCAAAAAACTGTGGCAGGCTCAGACCTCATCAAAAGACCTGGAGGCTTTACACTCTAAACTTCCTCTTTTTTTTCTTCAAAGAAAAATCTGCATCAATGCAACAGCAAATTCTAGATGAAAGCATGATGGCCCAGAACCACTAGGAAAATTCAATAGTCAAGCAATGCTATGTTTTTTTAATAGCATATTTCCTTTTTTTTTGAATTTCCGTTCATTTCAAACTACATCAGGGAATGGTATAAAATGGAACACATTTTTCTGTAACAGAATGTAGAATGCTGCTGATGTTTCATTTGAAATTTCCACTCCAGAGGAAGAAGAGAATGGAAACTTTTCATTTAAATCAAAAGTTTTTGTGCAAATACAAAATGTTTACATCATTCCAATATTAAATATTTTTGTTAGTTCTATTCCCAACCCAATACAAATTCCATTGTCCACAAATCAGCGCTTGAGACCCCCTGAAACCTGGATCTGAACTCCTCTAGTGCCCAGAGGGCCCTGGGGTTTCATTTCAAACCTTTCTCTGAAGACTGAAGTGCATCCATCACAGAAAAAGAAAAAACATGCCCCTCCACATGTGGTCCCATGTACTTCTGGCACTAAGTGGCCTGTGGTGTCTTCAGACAAGTTTTGGGGAAGGTCAGCATCTTCCTCTCTGAACCTTCCTCTGATTCACCCAGCTGGCCTAAATTTAGTGAAACCTAATTGCCAAGTTATTCTTTCACCTGATCTATTTACACTGAAATTCCTCCTCTAAAGACCTTTCGGGAAATCTCCCTCTGTTTTTCCTTCAGGCTCTAAGCCAGTCTCAGACGTCGCCGTGACCCAGCTCCTGAGGCTGCTCCCAAGACATGCAGGGTTGGGGACAGTGGGCTTTTCAAGGATAGAGATGTTCAAACTGTTACTGCATCCACTTCTCCCTGCCCCGTGCCTTTTGTTGCCCGAAGTCCACAGAAAAACCTCCTGCTTTGCTGAACGCACATTGGGAGCTCTGCTTGTCACAGCTGCAGCAGCTCACTGGCTTACTACACCCTTCTGCCTTTTGCTGTTGATTCCTCCATGCTCAATCACCCTCTTGGAAACCTAGCCAGCCTCCTCCTTTGTACTCCTGCCTCGGCAGATGAGCAGAAGGTACCTGGGTGACGGGCGTGAGCCCACGCGCTGTTGCTCTTCAGAGCCCTCTGGGAATGGGAAGTGCTGGGAAGGATCCTGAGAAACACTCTTCTGGGTGAGACTTGGGGAAAGGGCAAATGCTTTCAGCAAGACCCACAGCATTAATCAATTAAGAAGCTTTTCATAGCCTAAGTGTATGAAAATCTCCATGCATGGGAAGGGGACATGGTAACACACTCCCCTCCCTCTCCTGAGAGCCTCATATGCCTCCTCCTGTATTGCACTGATGAATAGAAAAATCTCCTATAAATATAATCAAACAGCTGAACAACATCCCAAGTTAAACCAGCATCCCTTCTAAAACAGCATCTGTGTTTCCTAGGAGAGACTGTAAGCCCAGCTTCCAAAATATTTCAGCACCTCTCACTGAAAAAAAATACCTAAAATAATCTACAGCCTGTTTTATTTCCTCTCTTCTGCACTCATCAGAATACAAAAATCAGTCTCTGGCCTGTACCTCACTCCCTAGTGGTTCCCAAAGCCATTCCATTGCTGCAAGCAATACAGTGAACCACCCAGGCAAAGCCAAGATTTTATTAGGGTTTAGGCAATAAGCAGGTGGCCAAAGCCTCCCCCCTGCCAATCCTCTGCTTAATCTGCTTCCACGAGGTCAGCGATGGAAGCAATCAGACGGCGATGGCCAGGATGCACTGCAACCCCGACTGCTCAGGCCATCTCGCTGCTTATGAGTGTCGGAATGGGATTTTCAGGTGCTGTTTAGCCACACACACACATGAACTTTTCTCAGGTTCAGTCTAGCTCATATATGAGATCACTGGAAGAAATCAAGAACTAGTTCCAGGAAAAAATCCCAGCATTATCCACCCCTCAACTCTCCTGCGGCACGGGGATGTGGATGCAGCCCAGCGCCTGCTGCTCCCTGCCAGCTGAGCCAACCGAGGGGAAACACCAGGCACAGAGCCCCAGTCGGCATTTAGGCTGGATGGATGCATGTCCAGCTAGTTAGAGCTGTATTTCAACTCGAAAATTAAGTGCACTTCTGAAAATTTGAGTGCTCCTCTGAGATTACATGGCTGTGCAGGCAGGTCCTGTTGTGCCTGCTCTGGAGCAGGCAGCAGCCGGTGTCACTTCCCTGCCTGTTCTGCCCTGCTGCTCTGCATGGTCCAGGTGTGGAGCATCCACAACACTGAAACACAAAGCATGGTAGCTCCTGAAGGAGCTTGTTTGTTCTCTGCAGCTTTCTTGTTCAATCATGGACTAAAAAACCAAGCTGGTGAGCCACAGCAGATGAGAAAAGAAATAAACAATGTAACTGAGATGTTCAGCTGAGATTTTTTTGTGTGTGTTGATAAATTCTGCTGGTATAAGGAGAACCCCCTCGACAACTTTACTGTACTGTTATCATTAAAATTAACTGTAGTATAAAACTCTGAAGAAGACTCAAAACTCTTTCTCGTCAAGGAAGCCTGATTACAAATGCCATGTCCTCCCAGAGTCTATGCTAACTACAGAAATTTTTTTTTTTTTTTAATCTTGCAAAGTCCAGCTCCTTGATTTTTCTATTTTGGCAAACATTTTCTCTTCTGTGCTCAAAGCATACTCTAGGAAGTTATTCCATTTTAATTAAAAATAACCTACCCATCAGTTGAAGTGCTCAAATCCTTTTCTTAATCTGCTTTATTACAACAACCCAGGGAAAGCCTGGGCAGTACTTAAACTCTGGGCTAGAGGGTGATGCTGGGGCTGTTGCAGTAAGACACTAGCAGCTCAGAGCATTCTATCTGCAAAGGCCCCTGACAATTGTTGCCCATAGTCATTGCGTTTGGAGACCATGGAGAGGAGGTGTAAATCCTAGGACCGCTATCTAGCTAGCTGTGTCAGGACAGGCACACTTTGAGCAGATACAAGTCTGGAGGCTGGTGACTCTACCAGGAGCGAGCTGTCCCCTGCCTGCAGCAGATCATGGCACGAAACCCTGGGGGATTGTGTTGGCACTGCTTGTTTAATGCCCCCCCTGGAAGGCAAGCTTGGCCCAAGACAGCATCTAACGAGCTGATGATTTGGTGTGAGACCCTCTGGCTCAGAGCTGAACGCAGGCACCATCAGTGGAAGGGACTATATAAACGATCCAGACAGGTTGTTGTTATTAAATATTCCATGAATTACCACATGATCCTGCAGTCATTTCCATGCGAAGCAACAGCAGGAGCCAAGAACTCAATTCCAGTACGGTCCGTGCATAAATTCCTCTCTTTCACTTTCCCAGAGCACCCAGTTCAGCTTTGTGTTACAAACAAGTCTGCAGGTATGCTGTGTTTTTATGACTATGCTCCTCTCTTTGGAGCAGTGAAAGACAACAACCACATAAAACATTTCAGGACATTCAGAATGAGACAACAGCACGAGGTAAAGTAGTCCTGCATGCAAGTACTGTTGGGATAGTCTTGGGTTTTCACATGAGGCTTTTGGTGTCTCACAAACTTCTCTCAAAATCTTGGATTTTCATGTTGTTGGTCAGAAAGTTCAGGGCTTATAGAGCCACAAATGGTTTGCCCACGACAATGCTGGACTTGTGATCCCTGGACCATTTATTTACCTGTTGCTACATGGGACGACATCTCATACCAACCACTAGGCAATGTGAAAGCTTTTCCTGCCTGGCCAGGCATTCCATGGCTCGGCAGGGTGACCAGCCCCATCCTCATGGGCCCCACTCCAGCGGCCGGGGGAGAGCCACGGAGAAAGAGTTCAGGCACCGAACGGCCTCGCTGCTACTCTCCTCCCCTCTGCAGTCAGCATTACTGTGGAGACGAAGGAAACAAAAAGCAAAGACTGCAAACAAGGGGGCAGGCTATTTTTGATGCAGGTTTTCTCATTGCAACAGGGGAGATCACCAAAAGCAGCCTGAATGGTTTGCAGTCATCAGAATGCTGGCACTGGAAATAACCCGGTTTTATGCTGCCAATTTGAGTGACTTCACACAAGATTATGATTGTTTCAGACTTTCTCTTCCCCTTTCCCTGGCAAGCTGTAATTCACGCCAGAAACAATATCATCCAAGCCATTCTCAAAGCCTTTTCCATACTGTCTAGTCCTCATCCACACCCAGGTCCTCCAGATTTGTCTCCTGAATGAAGGCTCTAAATCTTTGTACAGGGTGGCAGGAGATCTTCAACCATCTGAGCTATTAATGTAAATGCAGCATCAATGGTACTTTTAACTGCAAGTTGATTAGGATTGCAAATGAAACACCAGTGATTTACAGGTCTGAGTGCCTCCTACAAACAGGAATTAATGCTATTTGCTGACCTTGAACCCAAAGCAGGCTCCCTGAACCGTCCTGAAGGCTGAGACAGCACAGGTCTGGGCTGGAGCTGAGAAGATGCATTTCATCCTACTTGTGCTGCCCATTTACTGTTTCTCAGAATATGAAGAAAATCAACATGGGCCAGATTCCAACACTGAGTATTACTGGATAGCCCTGTTCCACATACAGCCCATTTCTTAGCAGAAGAGCTAATTTAAATACTACCAAGTTCAAACATGAAACTGGTCCCTCGTGACTCTGCTGTGCCATAAGGACCAGAATGCAGCAGACAGTGCTCATGCTGGGCTGGAGGGATCCAGAAAAGATGTACTCACCTGACACGAAGGCCACTTTCTCCTTCAGTATAGGAAGGACATCAGCAGCTTTTAAACCATCATTTCGAAAAGAACCTGCAAAATAGAGGAAGACAAGAAAGCCACATTAGAAGAGAGCATGTCCTTGCTCCCAGCTTCACAGACACCCCATGTTTCTCAAAATCAGACTAGAGAAAGTCTATAAATTACATAAAAGCACCGAGAAACAGACCCTAATGGCTGATATACAAACAACATTAGCATCAATACAGGTATATTTATAAAAAGAAAACACAGAGAATCATGTAATCACTTTATCCTTCAGAAGTTCTGAAAGGGCAACAAATTTCCCACCAAGTAACCAGATTTATCCCCGCTACCTTTTTCACAGACCATACTGTCAAGCTTGGGAGATGCACAGCTTGCACACCAAGCCGGGAGCCTTCTACCTTCACTGTTTTGAACACAGTCCAGGCAAAATTGCAAGGAACATTACAGCACATACACATCCATTTAGCATCAGACCTTGAGACAGATTTGCACAGGGGCTGGCTTAAAAAAGACTTTTCCCCTCCCCCGCTTTCTGCTCTGAACAGCACAGCTGGAGATGAAATGACTCAGGGTGGGGACCGCACTCAGAGGCACTCCTTACAGGCCAAAGTTTTTCCTGGGTAAGGAGTGGTTTGAAGCCACAGCGCATCCTCATGTAATTCATGCTGTTCGATTACATGTTAAATATACCTGCACAGACCATTTGTCTTCCTCACAGTGCAAAATTATTTCACATCTCCTGAAAGTTCACCAAAGAAATCCCAGATTTTTACTCTCCTGGAAGCCTTAGGAAAAGAATTGACAATGGTTTCAGCCACCAGCAGCATGTTTCTGCTTTGGAAAAGACCACCAGTAACAGATGACCCCACAGCAAGCCAGACACTGCTACTCCATCAGCACTATCACAGAACAAAAGGTAGGTTTGAAGGACATCTTTGCAGTTGCTCTGAAAAATAACTCATCCATCACTGGGTAGTGAATACCCATCACGCCAAGTGATCTTCAATATGGCCTTAAAGCTATTCCAGTTCATCAAAAAGTACAACACATTTGAAACCCTGTATTTTTACTTTCTGCCTTTCACAGGCAGGCACCAACCACCATTCTTCTGAGATGGTACCAGGGCAAGAGAGTCTTCTCACAAAGCAGCTTTCTTGACTGGCAACATTGGTCCAGCCATCACACCTTCCTTGTTGAACACAGCAGATGACACCTGACCATCTGGGTCTGAAAGTGGGAATGGGGATAAAAGCCCCACTATGTATTGTCATCTATTTCTTGCATCATGCAGCCTAAAAAGGTACAGTGGTTCAACCCACGCAGACATATGGAACAGACAGGTTGAAGACGATAACAGCCATTTTCACCCGCAGCTGAACCTGCGTACCTACAAGTATTGTTATTACTACGGTTGAGTTACTGTTAATGGCAAACGAGGTAGTTGCCATTCACAGTCAGCTTGTGCAACAAGACTGTCTTTTACATGCAAATAAATCCCTCACTGGTGACCAATGGCTACAACTACCTTCCTACGTCCCCACATGCTCTCAGGTGTCACCTCCGCAACACTCAGCTCCAGAAGACGAGCAAGCTCACCAGCTGAGCCTACACTCATGAAAATCAGCACACAAAGGAGTGAGGCAATTCAATGCAAGGCCAAGACCAATGTAACTGCAATTTGAACAGGCATTGGAGCACAGTCCTGAGAGGTCCCTAAAGAGTGCTTTGTGTCAGTAAAGTGGTTTGGGACCAGGGAAACTAGTCCTGGTTGCTGAACTCTTTCTGTGTTCACGTAAGCAGGGCTTTGTGCACTCTGTGTTAAATATAGGATATTTATACTTTGATAATAACCTACCCTCTTAACAAGAATAACCTCTCAGATCCCAGGCTGTGGCTAGCTCTCACATCAAAGGTAGGAACCGTTCAGCCACAGGCAATGTTTGGAATTTAAGCAGCTTTGTATATAAGCATCTCATCCAACCGTGAAGCAAACAACAACAGCCAACATGCTAGACGCATCACGATGGCTTGAAGACACTGAAGCGTAGTACTGGGCCAAATTTCTCCAGCTGCAAGATCAGCAGTGTCCGTGCAAGGTGAGTTTTGGCCAATATTTGTTAAATTTGTCAGGGAAATGGCAAAGTCAATTCCTAGGCACTTAACTGTGCAGTAGACGTCATACAACTGAAGTCTTAGTGAACATTACCAAAAAAACGTCAGTGCGTGCAGTATTCATATATGTAAAACACACAATAAGGACTTCCTAGCAAGAGCCCACTGTAGTGAGGGCTGAAGGACAATTTCAAACACTCTCCCACAAGGAAGGACTGCATCTCACAGAGGTAATATGCACAGGCACCAGGAGAAAAATGTATGACTTTTAAAGATGCTTACCTCCTGAGCCACAGCAGGGCAGGCTGCAGGCAAGGGGTTCACTGCTAACAGCCCCGATGTCCTCACTGTGCATAGGAGAGGCAATAAAAGACACAAATGAGGACAGTGCTGCCAGCAGTGTTTTCACCTTTCTCAGCATCTCCCAGGAAAGGTTACTCACACTCCAAAATGATGAATGAATTAGAAAACTCTGAGCCCATCCTACAGCCAGGGAATCCACAAAAACTCCCCAAGAGCTGCAAAACTTTCCTTGGGACGGGGGAGGGAACTCCTGAAGGTAGATCAGTGCCTAAAGCAATGCCCTTACTCTGGGTAATGTATGTGCTCACCTAAGCAGCAGTTCATGACCCACGGATGAGGCCATGGCCACCGCCTTCAGAGGTCACTCCAGCTCCTGACAAAATCCTCCCATTAGCAGCTATGTCTCAGAGCATGCTGTCAGGTTTTCCTGCAAGGGCTAGGGGAAGGGATGCATAAATGGGAAAACCAATGGCTGTAATAAGGGCTCCAAAAGCAACAGCAAATCTGTCTCCAGGAGGGTCCAGCGCAGTGATGACGCATTCCCCAGTTCATAAGTTATTATAAGAATACCCCTAATAATGCTCATTTTCATCCTATTCCGCAGCTGTTTCTAATACATTTTGTTTGTTTGTTTGCATGCTGGATCCAAAGCCATGTCTGCGTAGCACCATCTAATTTTTGCCACAGAGCCCCAGGTATACAACCATCTAGCCAGTTTGTTACTAGACAATGACAAAGGCTGTACTTTTTATCCTGCCCTACACCTCTCTCCTACCCCTGTAAGACCCAAGCCCTCTGCGGCAGAAGGACAAAGAAGGACAGACGGATGAAGGAAGGGCAGGCTGAACAGTGAGCCATCGTGTCCATGCACCGGTTTGCTGGTTCACCATCACCATAAACATGGGACTACACAACAGTGCCCCTCTTGCCCTTCTACCTGCAAGTCTCATCACGGTCTGCAAATAAGCTTAAGCACTGCAATTGCCTCTTTACCAAAAGAGAGGCATAGAGAGCATGGTGCCATGTCCCAGTCACCCTGCAGCCCCTCACAGCTTTATCACATCCTGGCTATCCACATAGCGGGGACACTATGACTATCCACAAAATTATATTACTCCAGTGACATGAGAAGAAAACACACCATGCCTGCAGGAGCAGCTGACAGAATAAACTATTCTTGTGAACTTGGAAGCACGGAAATATTAAAAAAGTGGATCCTCAGCATGGCTGAGTCACATTTCAGGGCAGAGTAGTGTCGCACATGCACAGCCCGTCTCCTAGCAGGGATTCCCTGCACGGCAGAAGCAGCTCAGTTTTAGGTGAGATGCTGTAATGAGAAGCCAGCTGGGCAAGATGGGAAGCTTAAGGCATGCTTCCACGTTAAATGCAGCAAACCTGAAATTGAGAAAAGAAAATTCCTTTCTACCCACACAAATGCCCCAGTTGGCCTGGGGAAGTCGCTGCCGCAGGGTGCGGAGGTCAACAGCTCAAGGGGCTTCCCAAACGGGTTAGAGACCTACAAACAACAAACATCTCCAGGGAACTGTAAAGAGTTTTGGAAAGAATATAAGCCTACAGACTTTGGAGTGAAAGCCAAACTCTAACTCTTGGAGTGAAATATAAATTATCCCTGGAGAAAGTCCTGCAGGCTTTAGGATTTCTTTTGCTAAGCAGAGTGCAGGGCCTCAGATGGAGACACCATCTTGGGCCAGCTGGACCAATGGTCTGCTTCAGAATGGCTTTTCCTAGAAAAGCTTCAGGTCTAATCTGAAAAATGCAGCTCTTGGCTTCAAATAAAGATCAGCTGCTAGAAATATGGAAATACTTTCTATACTTAAAAAAAGTATGCGTAGGCAAGAAGGCGGCCTCCTGTCAGAGCACTGCATGGGGCTTAATCACTTGGCTCCTGATGCCTTCAGCAGGAGTTGTTCATCCCAAGTCCCATGCAATGTTTCAGGAAAGGCAGCCCACATTCTCATAGTTCTCAGAACAGATTTGACTATTTAAAAACTTTGGCATGAAGTGTCTTTAATCAAACAAAACTGAACTCCTTGGGCTAAACCCATTCCTTTAGGAACTCTACTGGAATCCAGGAGGCAACAGTAGGATTAATCTGGTCCATATTGTTTCTTTCCTCTTCCCTTAGTAAAGGCCTCTCCTGTATTTCTTCCCGCCCCCAACCCTGGTTTTTTGGAGCAGTTACCTCCTAGCTTTATCATAGCCTATTTACCTTCCTACCTCTTTTTTTCCCCCCCTCAAAGTCTCACCGGGTTTTATTTTCGTTTGCAGTACGGTAGCATCTTGGCTTTCTACAACATACAAACAGAAGGGACGTCTGATGTGACCACAGAGAGGCGGAACAAAGGAGACTTTATTATTACCAGTGTAGCCTTTGCAAACTGAGACACAGAGAGATTGACTTGTCCAGTGTCAGAC
Source organism: Pandion haliaetus (assembly GCA_013401275.1). NCBI lineage: Eukaryota > Metazoa > Chordata > Aves > Accipitriformes > Pandionidae > Pandion > Pandion haliaetus. Next base: position 260,890 of record VYZV01013939.1, on the reverse strand, counting down.
AAAGTTTGTGGAGAGCTGAACCCTCGTTTCCCCAATGCTTCGCCAATGCTTTTCTCATACAACCATCCCTTTGTTTTCTGGCAGAATATAATCCTCCTTTTTCTTCTCTTTGCACTTCTTGCTTCCTCCTCCTGCCCTTCTCTCTCCATAGTTCTTTCTTTCTACATTTCGGCCTCAAATATTTACTTTTTCTGTGTGTTAAACCCTATTTAACCCCTGCCTCCCTTTCCTGCACACTATTGTCTGTCCCCACAGTGCTGTGAGCCTTCCTAGTTTGGTTTCTCTGATTTTCTACAAACCATGGAGAGGAGCTTAGCTGAGGGCTGCCGGGTCCTTTGCCGCTGTGATTTTGCTCGCTGAGGCTCATTGGTTCAGACGCAGAGAGGCCACAGCATGGCACAACCATTTGGTTGAATAGAAGCAACATGTGCTCCAGACTAGGATTTTAGCACCATCTGGCAGAGATAAATGGGGCTGGACACTCTGCATCTGCCGATTGCTCCTCTGCGGACAACAGCCTGATCCCTGATGCAAAGAAAGGGCATTTTAGTGCCCTGAGCCCCCCAGGAGCCCGTGAGGCTCTCCTGCCATGCTTCCCCACTGCAGGCAGCAGAAGAGCAGGTTTTGACTTCACAGAGGAAGGGAGGAAGGAAGGAAAGACTGACTGAATTGAATCTAAAGGCAGCACCAGCCAGAAAAAATACAAAATTAATCTGTAAATATCATTACCAATTATTATTGAAGCTTAACCCAGAGCTATATACTTCACTAACAAAGGTTATTATTCTCCTTAATAGCCAATAAAAAGTAATACCTGGTCTCAAAGGAAGCATTTATAGTCCTAGAACTGCAGGTAAGAGTGTGGCAGGGACAGGGTGAAAGGTAGGTTGGACCAGCACCATAGCCCTAGGGCAAGGATGGCAGCTGTCCCCCTCCATCCTCAGTTTGCTTTCTCAAGCAAGAACTTCTCACCTGGTGCTCCTGACATGTTCACCCTTCCTAAAATGAATGAGTACAGCAAACAGACTGTCTGCATTCAACATACCTTGAGCAGTAAGCACGGCCACAGCACGCAACACTCATCTGGAGAGACCAGCAAAAGCTAACACAGACATTGCCGATATTTTCCCTGGAAGCACGGCTAGCATTGGCTGTGTTTCTCACCCCATGCAGAGCCAGGGCTAGAGCTTGCTTTCAGCTCTACAATAGAAATGTAAATAATCCCTGGGCCCTTCATAGACTTGTGATGGCTTTCCTGCTATATAACTAAAGACCCCCATAGCATTTAAGCTTGTGGCTGAAGTCTACTTATTTCTGCACATATAAGTATGTATAAACACAGGATTATAGACATATAGGTATGCAAAGTGGGTTACAGGTACCACATAGAGGACCTAACCACAAATCTGCTGTGAATCTGGTATCTAGTACTCCTGTTACTCCTTGTACAGAGTAAATGAATTATGCCACCAGATCTAGCGTGCAGGCTGACACACAGACCCAGGCCATACCATCAAAAGTTGCAAGAACCATGGAAACCAAACATGGTCTGCACAAAAGACTGCACCACATACCAAGCGCTTTATCCCAGCTGAGACAAAGTTATACTCATTACATTGCTGCATTTATTCGAAAATGAAAAGATGAATGTTGCTTTTATATGTAATACTTATGCTCAATCCAAGACATATTATTTTCTCTGTGTTTCGTTATTGTCCTTCCTTTTGTTAATTATACACCACTACTGCCCACTGGCACATCCTTCTGGTCACAGCTATTGGGTGACAATACTACAGGCTGCCTCTGCTTCCAAGTTTTGCCACTGCTTGTCAGAGGTCCAGCTGCTTTTCTGCCCCCTCTACACCAACAGGTCTGTTTCCCACTGCTTGTGTCTCTGCAAAGGGACAGTCACTGCCGGCACAGCCCCCTTCCCTCCCCTGCCTGTAACACTGAGAGAAGCAGGGCTGGGGTTTGGAGGAGCTTGCTAATTGCTGAGATTGTTATTCCTTCCACGAGGTACTTGGCAGCATCAAGCCTCCCAGCACAGCCTTTGAATGTCCACACATTTAAACAGTAGCCTCAGCTTGAAAGCATGCCAAAAAATAGGCAAGGCTTCAAGAAAGATAGAGCTGCTTGCAGCAAGCATACAAATTCATTAGCCTCTGTGCACATGTGGCCTCTAATTAGTTGTGTTCAGCGTCTGAAGCCTAAAACATCGCACCCTGTGCATCCCACCTAAGCCAACAGCCAGGCTTTGCCTTTTCATACGTGGCACAAAACCATTCAAAGCATCAGAAGGATACCAAATTAATGCACAATCTGCAGCGAAGGCTCTACTTCATCTCCATCCATGGGGGATTTTATTCATTTCATTTTAAACATACACTAATAGAGATTGTAAGAGAATGCAATGACTGTGAGTCAATCTTTTACACATTTCCCTTTTATTTTCATCAGGATTTTGCAATCAGGCTGAGATCTTTCAGTTCCTACCCTTAGAAAAATAATTAGACATTATAGGTAGCCCTGTGGATAGCACATCTGACTGCTAGTCAAAAGACTTGGCTGTATTTGTGGTTCTGCTCCTAAATTGATTTGTGATCCTGAACAAGCTGTTTCAACTGCGCTAGATCTTGGTTTTCCTCTCTACAGAACAGAAATAATGACTGCCCACATTAGTAAAGCACAGGCAGGTCCACAGACCTCAAAAGCACCTTACAAACATGAATTAATTTTGTCTCAAAAAACCTTTCTGAGGCAGGGAACTGTTGCAGTGTACTTTTATAGATTGGCAAAAATGAGGCACTGACAGTAGGAAAGACTTGCTCTGGTAATCACAGAAAGGACTTTCTGGGCAGGAAAAGGAGACATTAAAAGAATTGGAAAAATTAGGTAATCTGACACAAAATCCTGTGTTTTATTTCTTAAGTGTTCAAGGGATGGATGTGCTGCCCCAGAGGGAAATGAGTGTATTCAGCACCTTGAGCTTTTAGTCATTAAGTGTCTTGCTGTAGATTGCACTACACATCAGTGACCACCCAGATGCAGCAGTCTTTTACGGTGTTAATAAAGCTATGGGCCATTTGTAATCTGAAGTCACATTTTAAGCATGGCCATGGTTTCTACCCAAGCCTAGTGTGCATGAATATTTTCTTTTCATTTCACTCCCCTCTCAATTACAATTGGATTCCTTATACAAACATTCCTCAGAATTTTATAATCCTGTAGAAAGTTTAGACCTGCTGATGGATTCCTGTAGGAAGGATACAAGTCCTCTGTGAAGTTGTAGAGGTTGGGTACCTAGGGTCTCATCCTCTCTATTAAATTCTGTAGGTTAGAATAATTTCCTTTAACTGGCATTGATTTAGTTGACAGGCTTTTTTCAAAAAGCTGCAGCAAAGCATCTGCCAGCACCTGTCACGTATCAGTGATGTGCTTAGGGCTTCCCATCCACCTCTCAGAAAGCCTCCCCCTCAGATCCTGGAGGTCCCCAGCCGTCAGTAACTTCTCCGGGACAAAAAAATAAAATAAAATATCTAATTATGTACAACATTCAGGAGGCACTTTGCTGAAACTCCAGCCTTACAAAGGAACCATATGCCAGTGCCTCAAGTGTGCTTTGCAAACATCTGCCTCTCAGGGGGATTTCACGCCAGACAGTAAGAAAGAAACTTTAATTAGAGGCCAACTGAGATCCTTGTCCCAAGGCCTGTGACTTCCCCCCCCCAAAAAAAAAATCCCAAACAAACAAAGCAATTGCATTTGCCCCCATGCTTAAAAACAATCTGTACATTTTCTTTTTTAATACAGAGTTCTTTCTTTAATTTTTCTGACAGGGTTCAACGTGCCCTCTCTGAACAGACGCACAGGCTGACAAAGTTCCCATTGCCTTCAGAAAGATTCCTGCCCGGGAAGGAAGGTTGTGTCTAGTGTGAGTGTCAGAGTGGATTTTAAATTAGTAATTTTTGATTGTGGTTCATCCAACATTCACAAACTAGCATCTCACTATTAATTAGGCTTACATTTCCCTCTGTCTCACCTCACCTTAATAGTGATCTGATCAGATACATTTCTTCCTTTGCTCATCCCCTTCATTCCATTTTTCTTTCTGCTAGGGCTTATGATTTCAGCTTGCAGCTATTGTACCATCCTGTGAAGCCTATGTTAAAAAAAATTAACAAAATGAAAACCCAAAGCTGCAACTCAAAGAGGGGGTTTCCCTTCCTGTGTACGAATTCCCCAGTTAGGGATAAAGCAAGATCGATGCCCTAAGCTCTTGAAATGGGGCAAGCAATTAGAAACATCCCTGCAGAGGGGTATGTGGGAAAACAGGCAAAGCCCTGCCAGGATCACAGAGGCTGTCCCCATCCCTGAGTGGGACACAGTTCATCCAGACTAGGCGGTCACAGGTCTCTGAGTGATGCACCTCTGGCCAAAACCAGGAAAACCAAGGCAGCAAGAATGGCAGAAGAAAGCATGCCAGCTAACATCAGGTGCAGCACATCCCTGCAGGGGCACAGAGAAGGCTCACAGGCTACGCTGTGATGCTGGGCTGCTCTGACAGCAGCTCCTCACAGCCCTTACCTGGAGAGCAGGACCTCCCTTCACATCCCACTCTTCTGTCCTTATTTCAGTTTCCCAGGGTCTACTCCTCTGCAAACCAATCTAAAAACAACCCCAGCCCGCTGACAGGGACTGTGCATAACTCCCTTGCAGCTGAATTCAGAATGCCCAGACCTCTCTAATGCAGCACTGAACTGTAAAGCGGTGGCAGCAGCAGCTCCTCTGAGGGTCTTGCAAGGAAATGCTCTGGGTGTAACAGCGATCAGTTTAACTTCCCCGACAACATCCTAACTCTGAACAAAAGCAGGGCAAACATTCTACACCCATAAGCAGGAGGGGGAAGGCAAGACACTCACAGGACTAAATAATTTATGTGCCCCTCTTAAGGATGCTGACATTTTTGACACACATTAAACATTAATGAAAATCATTTTATGGATGGCTGAGTCATGCCAGTCAATGCATAATCTCCTGCCTCTCCACCTGCCCCTTTCACCCTCATCTGGCTCCTATTGCAGAGCGCAGCCACTTGTAACTCTGCCCCCTGAAAGAAGCCGGGCTCCCCCAGATGCCAAAGAGCAAAGCAAAAGCATCAAGGGGGCTGAACAGACCCTCACAAACACATGGACGAGAACCGAGCCCACCGAGTCCTAACCCCGCTGCTGTTAAATTCACAAACCTGCTGTTTTGTTAATTAGCTAACACGAGATGCTGTGAATCATTTTGGAAAGCAAATTACCCCCTTGATTTCTAAAAGCTTCTAGCCGCATTTTTTTTTAAACTTACTATTTTTTCCTTCTCCAAATGTATAAATGCCAATTAAATTACTGCCTGCCTCTGTTTAATCTAATGTTAGCCTACTCATATTTTCAGCTGCTCCCTATTGCCAGTACAGCCCCTTATGCCCAAATCTCTTTAGCATGCTAGTATAAATGTTTATAGCCCTAAGACTTACTGCTGTAAGAAGCTTGACATTTTTGTGGTAAAAACCTGCAATGTTATTTTAATGTTGAATAGAAAAGGATCACCAATGGGTTGAAAATGCAGCTTTCCTTTAGTTTGTTCCATCTAAGGACACATATAAAGAGATGAGTGGCATTAAAGCCTCACTAGCTGTCTGAATCTCTTCCTGGACAAGCAGTCCTTAAATTTGCTGAAATTATAGACTCCACTAGAAGGTAGAGTTACACAAAGCTACTGGGCAGCCCTCAAAGACAGAGGATGCACATTTAATCTCATCTTACATATCCCATTAGACTGTGAGAGTGGACGCCAGAGTTACCAGAAATATGTTCTTCATCCCAAACATACTTCATGGAAGGGGCTAAAATATATCTAACAAGATTATCACCTAAACTCAGTAAATTGGCTTCTTTTCACTAAGGGGGAGCTCAGAGCTGCACAAATAACTGGCTACAGGTTAATGAGATCTGACTGATCTCCAGAAGGTGCAAGCTGCTGCATACAGATTCCCGACAGCTGGAGTCAAATGACTGTCCAACTCACCCCTAAAACACAGGGAAATAGTTTGAGGCCCCTCTTTCCAGCCCATTGCCAGGTTGCAAATGCAAAAGCCACAGACCTGACCTTGTCTCCTTATTTTTTTTCTTTCAGCAGAGGTGACAGAAGTGCAATATATTGGCAATGATTTTTTTAATTTTGCAGTTTGCATTATAAAATCCTTTTCCAATGCGCATCTTCCCTTCTTCTGAAGGGATTTTACTGGTTGGTGGTTTCCCTGATTTCAGTTTCACTGAACAGCACACTCTGCAAAAACGAGCAATTCCAGGCAGGAGGAAACTGTCACATGCAAAGTGTCACTATAGTCCACAAAGTTCATTAGAAAGGTCTCCTAAAGATAGTGAAATTATACACTGATCACAGACGACCTATTGCAGCCTGTGGTGTCTTACCAGATTCTTGCTATAGGCAGCTGCTGAACCTCATTTGAGTACAATACTGAGGAGTAGACCCAAATCTAAACCCAGCTAAGTGAACAAAAAGACATTTATTACCTCCAGTAAATTAGAGATTGGGGAAAACGCAGTTTCTGCTTTCCCCCACATCTCCTACTGCAGGTGAGCTTTTCACTCCTCCAGCTACAGCAGTTTTAATAACCCATTTTTATGTTTTCCCCCAGCCAGCCACCCATCCTGCATATACATCTCATGTAAGGCATCCCTGCCCTCCAACTCAAAGATGCAACCACACACACTTCTCATATTTTGGCTCTAGCTTTGCTGATAAAAAGACAGACTGTGCCTGTATTTCCAGCCTATGACTCAGACCGGGGTTTCCACGACCTTTTCCTGCAAACTCCAGCTCTGCTGCTGGAATGATTTGTCCATTATGTTAGTTGTTCAATAACTCTTACGCACTACCATGCTAATACAGCTTTGAATAAATGACAAGTCACAGTCAGAAGTCAATGAAACATTAGGAGAGATAAAAAAAAAAAAGGCAAATTAACTGCACAAAGGAAAAGAAAGAAATGCACTGATATTTTTCTGCCTGCTTCCACAGCAAAGGCAGAATGAAAGGCAGGCTGAAGAAAAAAGATTCATCAGACTTTGGCTTCATTATTATAATAATTAATTTATATTAGCAGGTGCACACTAAGGAGATCTGTTTCCACCACTCTGCCACCACCAGCTGGTGCAACATGCCTGTGTCAGTCATGGGAAATAGTAGTCGTGCTGATGCCCCTCACCATCCATCTTATGTCTGCATCCTGCCCAGCCTGCAGCTTTGTTATGGGGTCTAGTCAGCATCACTGGTACAGGGCTGTACAGTTTCTACCCAAAAGTGCCTAAAATGGCCAGAGCCAGCTATGGCTGGCGACAACCAAACATGTAAAGGCATTTCCCATATTTCATGGCAGCTGACTGATGGGGGAGCGCAGGTCTCATGGTCATGGATTTGAGGCAGGACATTTATAATAACCTTTTATAAACGTGATATTTATAAACATGCACTGGAAAAGTAGCTAGGACTTCCTAGCCAGAACTCTTGTTCCTGAGGAACATATCATGGAAATGTTCACGAGTCCACAGATCTCTGTTTCATACCCCATCCAGTGGATTCCACCGCAGGATTTGGCCCAGTGCCCACCAGCAGGGTTCAGGGATATTAGATGGGATTGAGGGGGTGTATTGGGTTTATGTGGCAAGGTTTTGGTAGCAGGGGGGTTTTGCAGGGGTGGCTTCTGATGAAAAGTTGCTAGAAGTTTCCCCTTTGTCTGACAGAGCCAATACCAGCCAGCTCTAAGGGAGACCCACCGCCGGCCAAGGCGGAGCCAATCAGTGATAGTGGTAGCACCTCTGTGATAACATATTTAAGAAGGAAAAAAAAGTTGTGGGGCTCAGTAATGGCAGCCGGAGGGAGGAGTGAGAACATGTAAGAGAAACAACCCTGCAGACACCAAGGTCAGTGAAGAAGGAGGGGGAGGACGTGCTCCAGGCGCCGGAGCAGAGATTCCCCTGCAGCCCCTGGTGAAGACCATGGTGAGGCAGGCTGTCCCCCTGCAGCCCATGGAGGTCCACGGTGGAGCAGATATCCACATGCAGCCTGTGGAGGACCCNCGGGGGACCCACGCTGGAGCAGCTTGCTCCTGAAAGACCGCATGCCGTGGAAGGGACCCATGCTGGAGCAGTTCCTGAAGAACTGCAGCCCATGGGAAGGACCCACACTGGAGAAGTTTGTGGAGGACTGTCTCCCATGGGAGGGACCCCACACTGGAGCAGGGCAAGAGTGTGGTAAGTCCTGCCCCTGAGGAGGGTGAAGCGGCAGAAACAACGTGTGATGAACTGACCGTAACCCCCATTCCCCATCCCCCTGCACCACTACGGGGGGTAGGTAGAGAATCCGGGAGTGAAGTTGCGCCCGTGAGGAAGGGAGGGGTGGGGGGAAGGTGTTTTGAGATCTGATTTTATTTCTCATTACCCTACTCTGGTTGATTGGCAATAAATTAAGTTCATTTTTTCCCCAAGTTGAGTCTGTTTTGCCCGTGATGGTAACTGATTAAGTGATCTCTCCCTGTCCTTATCTGAACCTGGGAGCCCTTTGTTATATTTTCTCTCCCCTGTCCAGCTGAAGGAGGGAGTGATAGAATGGCTTTGGTGGGCACCTGACATCCAGCCAGGGTCAACCCGTCACAGGGGGCCAGAAAAATATCCTCTTGATTATGACTGCTTAAATTTTGTGACCTGATGAAAATGCAGCCTGTGGAAATATGTCTACCCTCTCTACCACTTTCCTGGGAAGCCCTATCAAGTATTGTAATATCCATTTATAGCAAGGTGTACATTGACTCCAGAATGTCGAGATACATGACACTGACTACTAATGAAAGCTGCAGGATAAAGTAATAATGACGTGCTTCTGAATAAAAATGTATACTGAAATATTATGGGAAAAAAGTTACCATGCAGGAGAGGTACAAAATTCAATTTTCTGAGTGGTATACTGGCTTAAATGATAAAGACAAATAACCTTTTCAAGGCTATGAAATGCTTCTTTGGAAATGTTTTGTGAACCCATACACAGAGAGAAAAACAAAGAGGTAAATAGTCTCTTCTTCCCCTGCACTGAAGAGCTACAGTACTGAGCACACTGCCATTATAAGACTACTGACAATTAAGGATGTGTCACCCTGAGCAGTATCTCTGCACGTTTCTAATCTGCCCATTACCGTCATCCTCAGCCACTGCAACGCAGCCATGCACAGAAATCCTACATTATGGGAATAAATATCCATTGAAGCCAAAATGGCAAGTCAGCTGAGCACATAAATTGCCCAGATTCTACCTGAGGACAAGAATAATTATCTTTCCAAATCCACTTTAAAACCCTCACTAAAGAATACTTTCTGAAGAGGTCAAGCCCTGATGATAGCTAATACTTTCAAATTAATCTTTGTTATTGCCCAAATACAAAGAGCTGTTTTAATGCATCACGACAGAAGAATGCCTCCTCCAGGAGCGAGCTTGCCCACATTTGTATAGATCATCACTTAAGTGTTCGGTAAGTCATATGACTGTGCGCCTTTGAAAGATTGCACTTTGATGTGCAACAAACAGATGTCAGCATAAAAAGATAAGGGGGAAAAAAAAGTCCAAGCTCTCTGCAGCCAGCAGTAATTGACAAAACATTAGTGAGCTTGTCTGTGGAGACCAAATAAGCAATAGCAACTGAGCTACCTCCTTACCCCTTTTGCTTCCAAAAACTGTTTAGCAATAGTGTAGCTACAAAAGTGCCAGTAAGGTGAAGTGCCCTAAGTCACTGCTACCTGCTCAGCAACATGGCTATGCAACCACTTACACTACCGCTAGCTCAGGAGCACCCACCACTGCTAGAAAACAGGTACTTGGCAAAATAGTGCATTTGAAGCTGTAACACCAGTTAGTCCCTTGGGCGTCAATTGTTTGAGGAATACTGTGTTGTAGCTTATGCTACCACTGTCACTGCTGTTCCAGGGATAAACAGAAGGCTTCTGTCACCAGTGTTTTCAATCCAGCCCTTTTCACAAGCACTGCTATTCAATTATAATGATTGTTTTGTTAAGTGTGGTTCTACTCGGGAAACTGACTCCATAAAAACAGGATCATGGAGTTCATGTTTATTGCATCTCAATGATTTCCAGATCAAATGCAGTCAGTTTACAAGTAAAAAAGATGTTTGGTTTATTTTTCCAGCTACCAGGTCTACAAACTCATGCTGGGATCTAGAAGTTAAGTTGTCATCTTTTTGGCTTGTACGATTGCAAAAGGAATGAAAAAGAATTCTGCTCGCCCACTCCCGGAGTGGCTGTGTATTTCCAGCTTCAACAGAGATAATAAGGAATAAAAATGAAGACATTATTTTCAAACCCACTTCTCTAATTCTGCACTTCAGGGCTCCAGAAAGGTAATCTGATTTTAAAGGCTACTCCAAGGGCAACTCAAAGTGACAAGACTTAAGTACCACTTAAAATCTTACTGAATATTTAGGTACCTAAATAGTATGTACCTAACTTTAGGCACTCATTTTTCAAAATCATTCCCCTTAATTTAGTCAGCAAATTAATCAGATTTGCATGTGATTACACATAGATAGCAGATCATTTCAGTAGGAAGGTGCTATTTTTATATAGACACTTGTCAGAGCAGAATTACATTATACTAAAATTTATGAGTCTGCAAGCTGAGTCTACATTAACTATTTGACAGCGGCAAATTATTGCATTATAGACATCACCAACGTGCTTACACAGACACATGTGCGTACATGTAACTTAACCATTCCCCAGCTGTCTGTCTGTCTGTAAAACCTCAGCATTGTAGGGGTTAGCAGGTTTCCCTCATGGCAACTCCTAGAGGTCATAATCAGGTATCTGAGCCCCACTATCATGCACATGAAAGAAACAAGGTGTTCTAGGGAAAGAGGAACTCCTGAAAGCTGGTTTGCTATGGATTAGGTTCCTACCACATTGACACACAGATCCTCCAACTCTTTGTCACATCCCCTATGAGTTCCCAACAGCAAAACCTCCACTTTTCAGCCATGCCTTTGCTTCTCCGCATTTCAGCCTCCCAATACATCCAGCTCTTGCTTTCTGGGCTCCTGTTCCAATTGGTTTTGGATGCCACCTGTCAAACGTGTTATACCCCCAGTGCTGCTCTGTGGACCCCAATATGATGGCTGCCTTGAGCCTTGCAAAGGATTTAAAGGAGCCTTAGCTAAGAGCTGTATGTAAACACAAATTTATTGAGGGTAAACTGAGGGAACATTTGCCCCATTAACCAGTTGTCATGAAGCATTGCTCCATGACCCATGGTACAGTCACATTAATGCCGACTTCCCCATGTGGATCTGGGCTTTGCCTACTCCTGCGTTGTGCCTTTAGGAGTTAATGACAATGTCTGATGGCAACCAAAGAGATAAAGCATAAGAGCTTACAGGAAAAGGGGGCTGAAAATAAAGGCTGGGAACATGTCCAGCATTTACAGATGTAACGAGTTCAGAGGAACTTTCCAAAATATTAGCCAGTTTTATACACCCAGCCTTTCCACACTGGTTTCACAAGCTGGAGGTGCCTGCTTGCAGGGGCAGTCCTGCCAGGCCATCCTTGCAGCTTTACTGTGGCTCTCCTCCCTTTCCTATTCCCCTCCAACAAGGACAAGCAAGGGTGTTTAATTAAATCCAAATGTTACCATTTTTACCTTAGTGTAAAACCACTGATTTGAAAAGCACCATGCCTAGCTTTCATCATTAAGGAGTGCTGTGATCAATGTAACATCAGGCCAATTACAGTGGTTATGGCACTGAGAGATGTATTTCCGTTCTCTGGCCCTCTTTATGTATGCAGGTGTAAAGCAAAGGAAAGTGCAGCCTCAAATGCTAATTGCGCTGCTTAGGACATATTCGCTCCCAAGGAGCTCCTTCCAGGGCCCCTCCAATCACACAGCTATTTAATGCCAGGCAATTGCCAATCCTCTCCCATTGCAGCCCCAGTCAAGGTCTTGGCCGTGATGATGAAATCTGTCTGGATATTTTAGAAACCCATAGTAACGCAAGACAAGCTTGTCATTCCTGCAAACAAGCCACTGCTGACTTGCCTTCATAAACTGTCAGGGGGACTCTGAAACAAGCACAGTGAGAAGGAACGGGTGTACTTGTGGCTCACTCCGTCCTCCAGATGATATTTTCCCAGCATGTAGTCACAGCTCGTGCTATTTGAGTCATCTTCATCTGAGAATGCAAATAGTTCCCAACCAGTAATACAGCATTTCTGCTTTCAGGCTTAGAGCTCGGCTTCTCTCACAATGCTTCAAGCTGAGCTAAGTCCTGGAGAGCCAGGGGTTGTTCGATGTTGGGGGGGAAGGGGCCTTGTATGGATAGGATGGTAGGATGGTAGGTAATGAAAAGTTTTGGGCTGGAGGGAAAATGGAGCCCTCCCAATATTACAGCTTTAGACTTTGGATTAAACCCTGTCTTTAGTCACGCTGATACAGAGAGGAGCAGCTCTATGCAGTTTTCAGAGAACTGTAGATTTACCCCGCTGAAACCATCCTTCAGTTCCACACTTCTTTACAAGCTTCCTCACAGTTTCTCTGTGAATTATTTTAATTCCTTATAAGAAATGGATTTGCCTTGCCATTTACAGTGCAGGACATTGCACAGTTATTGACTCAGACCTGAACGCTTACTGCTTGGAATCCCAAGAAAAATAACATTAAATTGGAGTTTAGGTTGAGTAAATTTATATATCTGAAAGCAAAAGTAACATTCAGTGGAAAGTTATAATTATTCCAGACAACCAAGAGAAATACAGAAAATTCAGAGCTGAGTTAAATGTAAAAGCAAACCAAGATGGCTAAGGTATGAAAATCAGTGTTAAGGCATACCAGCAACCTTGCAGAGAGCCTTCAGGGATATCGGGGAACAAGTGCACACCTATGGCTAGTGTGCAGTACTACTTAGTAGCAGATTAAATTGATATTGAAAGCCCATTTAATTTTTTACCTTTCCCTTACTAAATTATTTTAGGATGAGAAGAAGGAGACCACGTTATCTGTCTGCTAAGAATAACATGGAGGTATATCACATTAATCTGGCAATAAAGCCATCATGGACAATCACTTGGCTCAAAGCCTCAGGATGTATATCTTACTGAAAAGTTGCTTATAAATTAATTTAGCCCAGGAAACAGTTACTGCCTCATAAACACGGGATGTTTCTAACCTTTCATTTACCTATTCTCCTGCAAAAATAGGAGATGGCGGAGATGCCCAGACATCAGTGCAGGTCCCAACCCCTTTTTGTGGCTTGTTTAAGAGAGCTCTCCAGAAATTAACACTGAACCCACACTCCTGTCTTATTCCTTGGAAGGAAACAGCCTTCTCTTCCATGGTTTACCCTCTCTGAATGCCTGTGAAGGAAGTAACCCGTGTCACAGCGAAGATAATAAAAAGCTGCAGGTTGCCCAATATGTGAGAACTTCCCCCAGCTCCATTCAGCTCTGCCTGGGGTCTTGCTGTGCCAGCTCTGGTCTCCAGGAAGCTCTGACATTCTGCTTGATGGTCCCAAGAAAAGGAAGGATAATGGTTTACCAGGGTTAGCCTGAAACATTTGCTTTTGAATCCTGGCCACAGACATGATGTGTGATCACACGCAAATTGTTCGCTCTTCCTGCATCTTGGTTCACCCATATGCTGGGGACAGTGTGTTTCCTTACCTCCTGAGAGCAGCCGCAGAGCATGGAAGCAGCATCTTGTCTTTTCACTGGCCAAGAAAATTTCTTACCATCAGTGGCAAGTGGGTGTTTTCTCTGTACAGCTTGCTCAAAGGGAAATTAAAAGGCAGAAAGAAAAGATGTAAAGCTGTTCTTGAAAGAAAACATGTCCATCTCTAGAAAACTGAGAAAATATTCAAGTGCCACTCATTTAGCACTGCTGCCAAGTAAAGTCTCGAGCAATTAGTCTGCTGATTGCTTGAACTTCACATGGTGTAAGCTAACTTACCATCAGTCCAAGCCACAGGACATTTCCAGCACCTGGTGGTCACAGAGAGCAATTCTCAGCTGCCCCACTGGCCTGTTTTGACCCAGTGAAGACCTTCAGGTGCAACCCACCATCCAGTGCCAACTTTTAGTGGACTAAATGAGAAATAAGAGTGGAGAATACTGCATTCAGAAAGAAAACCAGCTTGTCTGACTCATCCCTGAGCTTTCAACAGACACATCTTTGAGCAGGATCACTCATATCCTAGAGCAGCTGCCATGGAGAATGGTGTGCTTGGAGGCAAAGTACATCTACTCTGTGGGTGAAGGAAGAGAGGCATGGGAAAGCCAGGTCCCTTGCCAAGGTCACATATGGGGTTATCACAGGGTCAGGATAAGCCCCTCATCCCTTGCGCAGAGCCCTGTGCCATGTACCATGCTGCCTCCCCTGACAAAGACCAGAACTGAATCAGTCATTTGCTTATCCTCCACACTGCAGATGTTTACCAGTGTTTTTACTAAACACTTCAAAAAGGTGCTTGTCTCAGGAGTCTGTTTACACATTCTCGATCTTCTGAGCTTTCAAACATTTCTTTAGATCTGGAATTCCCACCACAGCAAGTAGTGATCTTCAGAAGGTATGGAGTCAGGGCGGTGGAAGAGGCATTTAAGCGTGCAGTGGGTGTTAGCCCAGGCCTCTTCCTCCTCAAGCCTTCCTTACATCTGACAATGACTGCACCACATTTCTGAGCAATAACAGCTCCAAGAGTTGGCAAATTTGAAAATAAAACATGAAACCACATACTTAATCACCTGGGTACTGCAGCATATAATTTATCTATCTATAAGCCTGAAAGTTGCTAACACAGTTGCAGAAAGGAGCTGCAGTGTGAGGCAACAAGCACAAGTTTTTTGTAAAATATTCTTTTCAGAAGCGAGAACACCTGGTCTCCAAAACTATCACCTTCAACTTTTAAGACATATGCCCCAACTCTGCGTGGGATTTTCAGTGAAATGAGGATGAAGATTTGGTCCTCAGCTGAAAACCTACACATTGAAATCTGGAGTAATCAGTTGCTGGCCTCTACTCAGGTGAGACTCAGGTGAAGCACCACTGTCACCAAACTACCTCTCATTTAAAGTGCTTCTCTCATATGGCTGCATGTGAGGTGCTAAACAGGGCACAGAGAGGAAGCTGGCAGTCAGCCGTGTTTGATGTGTGGCTAAAAAATGAAGACAGATCTAGAAAAGAAAGACTCTCCCTGCTCCCAGTCCTCCAGTCAGGGAGTCCTATCTAGACCAAAACCAATATTGCTAAAGAGGAGACGCATCAGAGGCACTATAGCTTCCTACTCTGGAAATACTGGGTTTGATGGAGTCTGTGATTTTAAATTGGGTCAGCTAACCAATAACGTGGCCAAAGAAATTAAAAAGAAATTCATACCAAAAATGGGGAAAAAATGGCAATGGGCAGCAGAGAAATGCTATATGAAGATACTGATGACTAGATGATCTTTATCCTTCGTCCTACTGTCCTGTGAGGGAAACCAGGTCTCACAGAGGACTTGTAGCTATGAGTCAAATTTGTTTTTCCAGACAGAAGCATCCAAGATCTCATATGCATCTCCACCACAACAGATCCCAGCCACGTGCTCTTCTGGCAGAGAAGGCCAAATTCCAAGGCCTTTCCAATGCTTTTGTTAGGCCAAGACCTGCATTTTATTGTGAGAGGACTTGTGCTGTAAGCCAGTCAGCAAGTCATAAAGAGATGTGCTCATCTCCAAGCTCTCCAGGTTGAAGCCTTATCTGTTTATAGGAGGTTCCTGTTAGAGAACTTGTGTCATCTGCGAGACAATGCTTATCATTTATTCAGGCTGCATACTTTTTTATTTAAGCCACAGACACACATTATTGCTTGAAAATGGTAATCCAACTGCCCCATGTTCTTCCTTTAACCTGCCTAGAATTTATAGGAATTTAATGGAATATATAGGACTTTCCAAAAAGAACAAGATTGTGTGACAACTCAGAACTGCCAGGCCTTTCCAGCTGAAAGTGCAATGGGGTGAAAACAGACAGTTAATCAGTGAAAATGAGGACAATGGGTCAAAAAAGAGAAAGCGAGAAAGGAAGACTCTCATGCTTTTTAAAGAAAATATTATCCTACTAAATTGGATGATTAAGAGTCAAAAGAAGAAAATCTGAACATGGCACAAGTTAAAAGAATTACATTTTTATACAGATTCTTTGTATCCTGTCTTCTAAACAGTCAATAATCTGTTGCACATAAAACTGTAGGATGGTAATCGGAAACAGAGTCTAGTCCCATGACAGGAAATAAGCTCTTATCAATGGCTTTTGCAGATCTCAGTCAAACAGTTGGGAAATTGTTAGTCCTGGAAATTAATATGTAAGATCATGATCTTAGAGAAGAATATAGCAAATACACTTATCTGTAATGAGTCCATACTCTTTTTTTGCCATAAAGATAACCCTTGAATAAGAAATCCAGCCATTTCCTGGTTTGGACTTTGTCAGGGTTCCTGGTAACAGCATTGAGAAAACCCAAGTAATTTGCTTGGCAAACTGAGACAGACTCCAGCTTCCAAGCAAGTACAAACAAGAGATTTTTCTAGCATCTCATGAGCTGAGCTAAAGACAAGAACAGAGAATTATATAACATGACAGAAACCCGTTTCCACCACAATCCATTAGTGCAGTTGAATCACTCAATTCTGCAAACTGCACTGATCATTCAACATTAATTGGGGCAAATTAAGTTATAATTTATGACTTTGCTCCTTTATAATTAATTATGGAAAGAAATCGTGAGGAACTAACAATTAAGATGATGGGAAAAATCTGCAGAATAATTTGTTGAACACGAGTGTCCTTTCTTTTTCTTCCCCTTTCTCTCTGCTTACAAACAGACGAGTAACTTACCTCTCAGTTATTTGGATCATCATTTACAGCTATGCTCTGATATCCAACTCATGGGAAACAGAAAATTCACAGCCCACTTTCTCTAGATGCATGGATAGGACCTGTGTCCATATGTGTATGAGACACACACGAGAGCCAGTGGACATCCAAGGATGATACATACTACAATGGAAAGCATTTTTAGGAAAAAAAAAGAAAAAAGAAAAAAAGGATTAAAGAGAAGAAACCAGTATAGCAAGGATATCTGGAAACCAAGGGAGGAATCCACGAGTCTGAGGCCGATGCATCCTTACAGACCGACAGTCCTGGCACAGTGTGACTTGAGCACAGGGCTTGTGCTTCTCTTTTTCCAGAAGGATGATTTGGACCCTTAATGAAATCAAGAAATCATTTCAAACAAGACCAGTAACTACTGCTTATCTTATATGCACAGAAAAGGAAATTTACCTTGGGCTTAAAGGCAAATTACAAAGAAAAAGAAAACCTCTAGCAATGTAACCTCATAACCAATTATTCCTTTCACAGCCTATTATTCCTTGCACACTGTCAGTCCTCTTCAGTTAAATGCCCTGGTCTATTTTAAAGACTATAAATCAGTGCCATGTCAAATGGATGTTATAAATTCATGCAGATGAGGAAGACATACATCCAAGCCATAATTCTTTATTCCAGGTTAACTTGCTCAAGTTATAAACTGCCTTTTTGGACACAAAACAGGCCTGACTGATCCTTTTTTCCACAGTGATCAGAAGACAGGGTGTGGGGTTGATAAGAATGTGCTGATATTTGGCAGCAAAACCTCATCAAATGTTTCCAGACAAGATAATATTCAAATCCAGAATCTGGAATAAAAGCAATATGCAATTTCTTGCCCAAGCTGAAAATTCATGATCACTTAGTTCCCATTTTACTCCTGTCACACACTGTTTTCTTAAACAGAAGGTATTTGCTGTAGAAAAAACCTAAAGGAGTTGACATGAATAAAAAGGCTTTGGTTCCTACCCTGCCTTCCTGTTTACCAAGTAGCAAATCTTATCTGAATTTCTCCACAGTATGCAAAGATAGCAGCCAAATAACATATTGCAAGGAAACATATCATTACAAGGCCAAGTCAATACATACAATCCATGCATGAAACACCCTCTGAAAGAGATGGGAAATCTTGACATGGAGTGATTACAGATTCAGGACCAGGTGGTAGTGTGGAATAAATAAATCAGAGAAGAAGTTGTCCCTTCATTTATATTTTTGAAGATAATGTGTCTTTAAACAAAAAATGGAGCAAGCTAGAGACTGGTGATAGGCTCAAATGATGGCTGTTTTCTCAGGGAAGAACACAAAAACATGTTAGTGCAAAGGGTGGTGATGCCTTTCCACTTCTGTGGCTGCAGAGCAGAGAAGTGGGGAATGATTTTGGGGACAGCTCACATGAGGATGTCTTCACGTCAAACAGCAGTGGAGTGTACAAATAATCAAGCAGTTATAAGTGCACTTGAGAAGCTACCACAGTAAAAAGCTTGGCAGAGGCATTGCCTATCTTCTAGGCAAGAGAAATTACTGTCCCAGCCTGCTGTATCACTTAGTGCTCAAGTTAGCTCTGAGCCAACCTCTTGGTCACTTTACCACTGTAACCACAAGAACAGCTCTACGATCCAGAAATTATTCCTTGAGCCTGTTCACTGCAGGAATTTGGGTCTGGAATGGAGATATTCAGGGCAGTGAAAAAGCAGAGCCGGAGCAGCAACAGCTAGATACGGCTTCAGGATGAAGATGCTCCTTGCTCTGTCCCCACAGTCCTCTCGCACCTGTATTAGCCCCGCAGGCTTGGAAAAGTGACCTGACTGAGGTGGGATTCTTATGTTGGCCCTGTGTACATGGACTGATTTCCTTGTATTATGAGAGAAGCACCATCCTCCTGAGCCCGGTGACGATGGACATCCTTTCCTCTGCCAAAGTTCTCATCTGTCAGATGTCTCTATGAGAAAAGATGGTTCTTTTTGCGTTTGCCCATAGCAGCAAACCAAAAATAACAAAAAGCACTACTGAGCATTTTGTGGCTGTTTTGAAATACTAGAAATGCTTCTGACAATAGACCAGGATTTTCAAAGGGATGTCCATTTGGGGAACCTAGTTTCTTAGCAACTGCAAGAGACCTCTTAAGGAGTAGAGATTTCAAGAAGAGAAGCAATAAGCATGTTCTAAATCTAGCCTCTTGTCAGAAGGCTCCAGTAGGGTAACTTGAAAATATAAATCCTCAAAACGTCTGCTTCCACTGGAAAAATCTCATCCCCAGTGTTTTATCAGGCACAGTCTTCTGTATCTGATCCCCTTTGCATCCTCCTCCTGCTCCCACTAAAGCAAATAGGTGTTTTTGTCAGTGCTGCAAGCAGGTCTTGTTTCCATTAAAATCAATCTTTCAGCATGCTTAGGAAGTTCAAACAAGCACTTGGCTGTAAATCTGCTGGTTTTATCCAGACAATGATGTTAGCCCTTTGTGTATGTAGGAAATGCTGCAGATTGACCTAACACTTCTTCTAAACAGGAGTTTTACTATGTCTCCTGTGTCAGTCACAAAAGTGATGGGTGGAAAAATTGTTCACTGTTATTAAAAAGGCAAGTCAGTTCCCAAAACAAGATATATCACACCCCAGCATTTCTCTGTCAAACATTCCTGTGTACTTAATGACTCCACTAGGAAAAGAGATTAAAGAGAATTGTATAGATTGGATTATTAAACGACAAATTCTTTCAACCTGCAATTCTGAAAGCCTAACATTCTGGCATCCCACCCTACACTTCAGCAGCTGGAATATCTGATACAACCAAGGCTCACTGAATCCACTGCTAGCGAGAATCAGGCTTTCCACTGTGCCGTGAGCTTCCTTTTACTGTTGGAGGGGAGTTTTTCTATTAGTCTGGAACAGAGAGCAGCATAGCTGAGCAGAACACAGGGTAGTTTTGTCCTTTTCACTTGCCCTGCTGAAAGGACTGTCAGCAGTTCAGTCTATGTATCATGAATGCTAAAGTCCTGGTTCAAACTGGAGTCCTCAATAGACCTGCTGTGGTACCAATCAGCGTCGTAATTCCCACCACTGCAAGAGCAGCACAGCATGACACACAAAAAAATCCTCCCCCCTCCAAAAAAAAAAACCCAAACCCCAAACATCCTCCTTTCCCCTAGATTTAACAACATTTCTGCTCTCCATTTCCGCCTTCTCATTCTGCATTGCTGAATGTACATCTGGGACCTGCTCAGTCACATTTCAGTGCTGCACACTTTATCCCAGCCCTCCACTGGGAAACAGGAATCTCTTTAGGTGCCTCTTCAGGCAAATTTCTTTACTGGCCTCCTGTTTCCCCCACTCTCCCCCTCCCCCCAACTTTTTCTGATCTCTGAATAATTTGTTCACACAGTATTCCTTCCTTTGCCATGAGAAGCCATAAATCAAAACGCAAGCACTGCAAGGTCTTACATTTTCAGAATTGGTTTCTTGGGAAAAAAATCTATGTGACAAGTATGAGGCAGTCACAATTGCTCTTTTAACACAGGCTGATGGAAACTGAGTTTAACCCAAATTTCTGCCAAAAAGAACTTTTTTCCCCCTATTACTTTAAAAACAGAAGAGTTTTTCAACCCTTGGCTCATTTTCTGCCTGCAACCATCAAGTTGCTGTTCGCAGACTGCTGCCCAGTACAACGTACCTGTCTCCTGGGCTCCTTCCCTTCGTGGTCGCACCCCAGCCTCTGGCATCCCTTGACCCCAGGACAGCAGTTCAAGGAGGGCTCTCCCTGGGTCCAGGCATCTCCTGTCAGCTTTGCTGTTTGTCACCACAGAGCAGCATGAAGTGACACTGTGGACAGGGAAATCACCACTACAAGCCTAGCTCAGGGGACCTTACAGTCAGGTTCAATACGGCAGGACAAAATTACCATAGGGTGAGGAAGTGCTGAATCAGGCAGCAGAGAGATATGCTCTAGTAACTGCTCAGCAAGAGAAATGCTTACTGTCCCCTAAGTTGTTTTTCCTGCTCTTCTGGCCAAAATCCCCTTTTGCCACTGAATTACTCTCATAAGATCTTTCTGCTGACAGGTCCAGAGTAACGGCACAGCCTATGGAGCCAAAGATTAGAAAATCCCCTATCAGCTGTACTCAAGAAGTAAGAGAGCAGGTCAGCACATTTTTATCTGTTAATGGCTCTACCATCCTGGATCATCTCTACGATCTTCCTATGGAGAAATTCTGCTTGTGATTCAAGGAAAAATGCTCACACTTCACCACTGCATCTCACAAACATTTCTATCTGGTTTTGGATCCTACCTACCTAAAGTCTGTGGTAATAAGTTCAAAGAAGTGACACAGAACAGAGGCTTGTTTAATTACCACGAGCTCTCAGAAGTTGTTTGATAATAGAGAAGGCTCTTCAGAGGGATCAGCACCTCCTGTACGAGTCCCTGAAGCATGTAATTCCTCAAAAAAACCCATCTGAAAGCCAACAGCGATCATCTGTGTCTTGCAGATGACCTATGTGAAAACAAACATGCATGTACAATAGCACCTAACTATTACAGCAACTTGAAGCCACCACAGCCAGCAAATGCGAGAGGTGAAGCTGAGTCATGATGAAATAGCTTTCACATCATGACCCTCGTCCTGAAACTGCAAAAATGCACCTTGCAGAGTCAGAAAAGCAAGTTATTTTGGTTTTCTACATCCCATACCTCTGAGAAGAAAAGAGGAAAGAGCTGCAGAAATTTGTAAGTCACATTACTTTGAAGATGGCTATTATTCTGGGTTGCTTTACCAATGTCAGAATTATTTACTACAAAATTTGCTTTCATTAAGAAAATAATTTTTATAGCTGGATTTCACTAGCTGCAAGTAACTGAGAAGGGCTAGAAAAAAACACTAGAGAAGGGCTTTCAGTTCAGAGCATTGTCTTTTGTAACCACTTCTACAAATCTGCAGAATTTATGGCTGAAGTGTGTTTGTATAATTCCAAGAAATGAGATCCCAAATAATTCAAAGCTAAACAAGGGCTCACACAAATGCTAAACTGTGAGGTCCTGTAGTGTCTTTTTCTTACAGGAGCTTCTGAACATAAAGAGAGCGCAGCCAGAGTCCAGTTATCATCTGGCTATCTCTTCCCAGGAACTCACTGGTAGTAACCACTAAGGTCTGTAATCCCTGTTAGAGGATGCTAGCACAGCTGAATGCTCTATTAATCATCTATATGCTATTAACAAAGATTACACACACACACTTCAAAAGGCCAACAGGTTTTAGCCAACCTGTGAAAACTGGGCAATTAGTGCAACTTCTCCTGTTAAGAGCTAGTGTCCTCAGCTAACAATTCATGACAGATCACTGAAAACAATTAGGGTTGTTAACATACCAGGCACTAATGACATTTACAACGTGAAGTCATGTGGTGCCCCAGCATGATGTAGAGATTTTATACTAGAGGATACATCTGCTAGCGCATGTTACAAACCTGCTCATTAGAGACTACCAGAAATATCACCTTAGAATCCCAATTCCTTTGAATAAAAACGTAAAAAGAGTCATATATTTTCTTCTAGTGATGCATACTATACAGTTCACTGGAGCTGTCCATTTAAAAACAAGAAAAAGAGAGAGGGAGAGGAAGCTGGGACATCTACTGTCTGGACAGATCCTCAGAAAGGTGCTTTTAGTGCCTGCCTAATTGGTGCTCTGCTCAGAGTCCTGCTGTTCTCTAGGTCCCTGTCCGCATCTGCCACCTTTGCGGGGACAGGGAGTGGGCCTTGATGGGCACTGAAGCTAAATGCAATGAAGCAATAGCAATAATAGGCACACACCATGGAGATGGATTTAAAATTCAGGTCTCCTGTGCAATCCCTCTGCTTCCCTCGTCTTTTAGAAAGTAGTGGAGTTCCCTCTGTGCTGCCAATAGATGGGGTTTGATTCCTGTAGCCTTTTTTAGCTCTCTGCCAGTTTTAATTATGGTGGAAGGAGTGGTATTTCACCTCTAGCTTTGCAAATTCTGTTCCAAAGGGAAATTCAAACAGGGTTGGTTTTATTCTAATTTTCAAAGAAAACAAATTTGGTAATGTCAAAATTTTCCATAAAACAGACTTCCAAATGTTGACTAACTGTCATCCTGATGCTTTAGTGGGCATTTAAAAGAGCAAATTTGAAACAGCTGAAATACCTGGAAAAATTAAATAGCAACTCTTGATTTAAGAAAAATATAAATTGATGGAGTAACCTGCATTAGATGCAGAATTAAAATGCACATGGGAAATAAACTGGAATATGTCACTCAATTTTTGTTCATCGCAGGTCATCAAGCTAAAATGAGAAAAGCAAACTTACAGTGTTTTACTAACCTAAGTTATGGAATAGAAAGTGGTCTAGGACTGCTCCCATAGCAGTTTGGAAAAATACACATTTTTAAAAAGACTGATTCTTCTGGCAAATTCACAACAGACTATGGCCACAAGCTATAAAGGATAGACCACACACATGGTTTCTGGACAATCAGTGACCGGACACAAGTCTTTCCTCTGACTTCATGATATAAACTTGATGGTTACCAATATTTACTTAGTCTCTAAATAAAGGTCATGATTTGGTAATACTCTGCTCCGCGGAGTTACTTAAGCATGTGCTTAAACCATGTGGAAAGCAATGGACTATAAGGACATGGTCATGGCCTTTCCTCAATCAGGAAAAGTTCCTTGTCACATATTAAAAAAGAAAATCCCAACCCAGAGGAGAAGATCTTCAAACACTGCAAACTGAACCACAGCTCAAACGCAAAGATATTTGCTGTCAAGGCTTGAAAAATACATTTTTCCCATTTGCTAGGGGTGACTCGGTGGCTTTGGCCAGTACTAACATGTCACAAAGCCATCACACACTTTTACAGTTTTTGGATTTGACCTCTAAAGTAACCAGCAAAATTACCAGAAGCCCAAAGCAGAACTCTCAAAACTGACACAAAGTTGAGGGGTTTTCCCCTTTTTTCCTTTATCATATGAAACATACCCACTGACTTGCACAGAGTCTGGCTTTGTCAGAAGCTTTGTTCTATAATCACTCTAGGAAAGCAGAAGNCAGCCATTTCTTTATTTGTTTCCTTCAATGGCAATAGCAGGACAGAATTTCATACAGCACTGAGGATGAACAATTGAGTTAACATTGCTGGAAATACACACATCTGGGATAAAAGCAAGCTTCAGCCTGACAGCTGTTTAAAACATGTCTGATAGTCTCGTTCTGTTGGAACAAAATCTCCCCAGTACAAATTTTAGACAACTCAACTTTTTATTCAAATTTACTAACTTGTGACATAACACTTGCTTGTGAAAAACCTGCAAGTTAATTTTGAGGGCCCTGAAGATCTCTGAAGATTTAAAGATCTTCAAGCAATACCCAGTTAGAAGAAAGCAGGTCTGAGCTACACGGGCGTCAGCCTGGTGTAACTCCCTCAAGATCTCTGGCTTTGCACCCACTCAACAGAGGACAGACCCTGGCCCTGGCGCTCTCCTCCCACACCCAGCTCCATGAGGACCTGCAGCACACCACGTTTAACAACTGCTTTCTCAAGATCCAGAGGGCAAACCAGAGGAAGCCATCAGTCATTCACTACGTATACCATGCTTGTGTAAGCCACCGCAATCCAAAGGAGTTTCTGTACCCATAGACAATAGGTATATCCACTTCCAAATTCTTGTCCTCAGCACTAATAATTACTGTGCTGTGTATAATCTGCTGGCCAAGAAAAACACTTTCATTTACAGTATGAATAATAATAAAGCATTTCCTCTTTTTCCACTAAGCAGACCCACTTCTTGTTCCTCCTTACTTTTGGCTTCGTCTGCCCAATGTTTTGAGCATTACCCGCATGCTTAGAGAAGCCAAAGGCACTGCCCATTCCCACTCACAAGCATCCCAATAAAACTTCTAGTGCTACAAACCACTCCTTACTTCCTTTTAATGACAGTCAGCTAAGAGACATACCCAAAAAAATCTTCCAGGTGCCCCATCAGCAAAAATGACGCTTTCAGGAGAGATTTCCACCCAGTTCCCCAGACAAGAAAGATGGATCAGATCAAACCAAGCTGTTTCAGCACAGGGGAGGGAGTGGGCAGGAGGCAAATATGAAGGCTTACAGGGAAAATACACACACAACCAGTATTTGAGTGCAGGGACCTACAATCTGGCGGTGGGAGACATCCAGGGTTTTTTTAACCTTTTGTTCATTGTTTTAGTAATTTTATCTCTCGATGACAGATGAGGCGGATATTGCTAGGAAACTAAATGATTTCTTTGACTCAGTGTTCTGTGGGGAGAATGAGGGAAACATGCCAAAAATGGAGAGAAATTTCCCGGGGGCAGAAAATGAAAAATTAATGAAATGCTAGGCAACACTCGAGTATGTCAAATTAAAGAAAAAATGGATAAGAACAATTAAAATCAGACAAGCTCTGAAGGGGTTGGGAGGATCAGCAAGGCAGAAGCAATAGTCTGAAGAAGAACTTGTATGGTGGAAGCCCTTTAGCTCCCCATGAGGAGCAGACAAGACACTGGACTAGCTCAGGTTCAGGACAGAGAGTGGGGAACATCAGGCTCCCTGAGCCTGGCCTTAGTACTGGGAAAAGTTACTGGGAGTAACTTGAATAGAGTGACACACATTCACAGGAGGGATGTCAAGGTGGACAGACCTATTTTTTTTCCTGTAGGGAGATGACAGTGAAGACAGACCCAGGATGAATAAGCCAATCTTGTTGACTTGGTTTCCAGCAGGCAAGTACTATCTCTATAATCAATGACAGCAAGAGGAGAAGACAGTGTAGATATGTGGTAACTTACCAGGTAGGGGAAAAAGTAACATATGCAGGCTAATTTTCCTTATCGTACACAAAGCTGTATATATATTAACATATATAGAGGTGTTCTGTGACTGTGACATCTGGTTATTGAAAGGCTGTGTCAGCACCAAGCCCAAATTTGCTGCTCCCATCTTGCAGCCACTCAGCTGCCTATGAGCTGTTTAGCAGAGTAGTTAACAGCTCCAAATTGCAGTCTCTAACCTAATCACGGCTTGGGGCTGCCAAACCGACTCTGCATACTGATCATGCAGTGGCCCCGGGTTTGCGACTGGAGTCCTAGTTTGGAAACAGTTCTCCCTCGGTGGGGGACGGCAGGAGAAGGCCATGGATGTAGGTCTAAACTCAAGGCGGCACTTAGGCACTCAATTATGCCTCTTTGGGACAGGGCTGTTTTCCTAGATTAGTGAGTGACACTTCAGCTTTCTAATAATAACACAGGTGAAGACTAGATGCAGAGACACGAAGAAATGGGAAAATAGGTCAATCACTCACTTCTGAGAACAGAAGAGGGGATAATGCTGAAAAACAAATAGCTGAAAGGACTAAACCCAGCTACCTTGATGACGGTGCAGAATGTTGACCAAGAAAGCATCACTGGCAACAGCAAAAAAACCCAAAACAGCCCAATGGTGGAGAACAGACATTACCACCTTTACAAAAAGTAGAAAAAGGTTTTGTGGACCATATTCCAGTGACCAATATGTTTTGCAGGGCACAGTGGCAGCCTCTAGCCTCCTTAATTTTCTTTTTAAAGGATTAATTTTCTAACGAGGGTACTTGCCAACAGGTCACATGGTGAGCATGGCATGTCTGCTGGCATCAGCTAGGTTGTGCTCCCCTACCAAAGCAGCCAGCACTTCTGTTTTACAGAAGCAGGGTGAGGGGAACTGTCAGATGGAGGGAAAGGTGCCAAGACTTCTTGATGGAAGGTGATAGACAGGTCTCACACTTCTATACCAACTGTTTCAAAGCCTGATTTTTCAATCACTTTTAATAAGTTCTTTTGGATCCAGAATAAATGTGGACAGATGACATGATACCCAGACAAAACCTGACTCTCCCAGTGGGAGGAGGAATATTCCTGAGGTTAGTAGGAACTCAACTTTTAAAGCCAAAGAAAGTAACATTTTTCCTATATGCAGCCATTACATTTCCTTTCTGTGCATCTCCTCCTTCCTGTAAAAGAAAAACACTCACGACTAAGTAAGATCCAATATATATATTTATGTATATATATAAAGTGTGATGCTGGAAGAAGCCTGCTGCCAGAAACCCTGGATGCTTTGGAACCAAAGCTGTGCTGAAATCCACTGGAGCCCTTCATTCACAGCTTGGCGGGCATCTTCCAAAACCCTTCACGAAGCTGTACCCCAGAGCCTCTCCTGTGGGTGTGAGCGGACTTGTGGATTTTACATCAGGAATGGCACAGCATGAGAAATGGTCCCATTCCTACCAAATTGACTGGCAGGATTTTCTCCCAATTGAGTGTTTCACCAGTTAAACACGTCATAACTGCTGTCCACCTACAGCATGGGGGTAAAGTATTGCTCACCAAAACCAAGCCAGACAAAAGGCAACGGGCCAGCTGGCGCCCGTCAAAGGAAGCCTACGGTAGGCAGCAAAGGCATGAGGTGGAAAGCCGAGCGCCAAATTTTGACTTCAGGTACGTCTGCACAGACTTGCGAGGCCCTGGGTTTGGAAGGCGACTTGTGCAGTCATAGCCAGCACTTTTACTTCATTTATTGCAACATCAGGTTTTAAAGCCCTGGTACAATGGTACAATGGTGAGCAATGAAATCAGAGCCCAGGTTTGCTTTTGGATCCTCAGCTGTTTATCTGAATTTTTGGCAGCCATGTCCATGAGCTAAGGTTTTCATTGGGCTCTTTGGTACTGGCTGGATCCTCAGCAACTGCAGTCAGCAGCTGTAAGTTCACATTGCTTCAGTGAAATCCAGGGAGCTGATATGATTTGTCCCACCTGAGGATCTGGCCCACAGTACAAGAGAGATCACATCATAGGGGAAACAGCTTCACCAGGGAGCAAGGCTGCAGAGCCATCAAGGCTGCCATCTGGCTTTGCAGCAAATGGCATTGGCACTTTACAGGGAGCAGAGGAAGGAAAGACTCCACTGAGCTGCTACCTGGCTGTGCAACCCTGCACTGCATTTGGGTGGGAACATAAACCCCTGCATGGGGTCCTTTCGTACTTTGAAGCACCACTCTTTGCACTGGGTAACGCTACACATTTTTCTACATTACAGCATCCAATGCATTTAAATAAGCGGCACCACTGTGATTCTCTAATTCATTCACTGGCAGAAGTGAGTCCTAAATAAAACTCAGCACTTTGTGGATTTTAATCACCTACACAGAAAAAGGAGAAAAGCAGCCTTTTTACTCTTCTCCAAAATCCAACACAAAGCAATGACCAGAGAAGGCTGTGAGCTACTTAGGAAGTAATGTGACAGGCAGAGATGAACCTCAAGGTACTTTGTGCAAGACTAGTCTGGACAGCCATCATGACACCTCTCATACATATTTTCCCAGACCAGCCCCCACACTTTGGTGGTTTTCCCTTGGTCTCATTCTGTTGCTTTTCTGATGTGTACCCTTCAGATGCTGCAGGGACTGGACCGCCTACCCCCATTTGTGGCAGTGCATGTGCCGCAGCAGAGAAGAGGGAGTTTGCAGGATGCTCAGGACTGGCTCCTGTGCCGACGGTGAGCGCCACCAGCCGTGGAGCTGAAATGGCCCTGTGGGGAGAGGAAGGGTTGTGCAGGAGATGACTGCCAAGGTCTCAGGGAAGAAGAGTCTCCAAAATCCATGGATGAACCCACCCCTTTGCATAAGAAAGGCAGAAAAGTTCTTGCTATTCACTGCTCTTCAGCACAGGGAGGAAAGTGTACAAGCCAGGACAGTTTAGCCCTGGGCCCCTTTTCTGTACTTACGCATTGGGTATCAGGTCACCCTGTGATGCATCCCGGCCCTGGGGCATCCTGTGGCCTCTGTGTGATCCTGACTTCGCAGAGTAACGTTAAAGACAAGCCTCCGAAAAAAACTCAGCAAGAGGCTGGTTCATCAACAGGCATGTCCCCAAGCCAGCCTCGCCTTGCGGCTTGTGGGCTTCCCCGTCCCATTGCATAATTACAGAGAAAGCCAAAAAGATTTACTTTTGATAAGCAGGGGTGTGTGGCAGGCAGTCACTGAAATAATATTTCAGCTTGTCAGAGCATCTCCTCGTGAAAAGATCTTGATATTATGAGGTTAAGAAAATCTGAATGTGAAGCTGAGCCACAACACAAAAGCCATGCTATCTGTCAAAGTCATCAACAACCTTGTTGGTGGGATTTAACAGTCAAACTCCCAGCCCAGAGCCTGTCAGCTCTGTCTCCTGCAGCAGATAACGCATTTAGCAGCAAAACTCTTTCACATGAGACAAAAAAATTATTTGACCACAGAAGTGAACTTTGGATTTTAGATTCCCCTTTTTTTAATTGGTGATGAACATGTAATAAAGAGGAAAAAAAGAAAGCTGTAAAACAACTGAAAAACAGATGTAAGTATTCCTGAATTAGAGTGTAAGCTTTTGCTGCCAGAGGACTGTACACACCTGATCTGCACCACTTCCAGGATTGCATGCCTAAAATATTTCCTAATTTAACAAGTAGGTTTGAAACTTCTACAGAGTAACAACTGACCTTGATAGCCATTGATCAGAAAGCACTTTAGTATGGAGCAGTCCTCTTGTAATCTATGCATAAAACGTTCTATGGAGCTCCAGCCATTGCTGAAATGGTGGGGCTGGTATCGCTAGAACAAAATGGCACTTCTGCTCAGCCTCCATGTACCCCTGGAGGAAACAACAGCAGAGTATAAAATAAAAAAATTGAATTAACCAAGGACCACGAAAACTCAAACTGGGGAATGCAAAATGTCCAAAAATTAGTGCAAAACTCCTTCCTGAGCAGAGGCATTCACTGCTGTCCCTCAAGCCACAAGGTACCCCCGTCCTGAGCTGAGGGTGGGTGAGCAGCAAACAAGTTTGCTCTAATGACAACGCTAGGAGTGCCTGGGTTGCATCATGATGTAAAGCTTAACGGAGAGCATATCGTCACCTCAACCTGCAGAGAGCTGTGTGTGAAACCCACCACCTGCCCCACTGCAGTCAATACAAACTCCAGTCAATACAAAAATACAACACCCAGAAACACATCACATGCAGTTTCAGACATGCACACCAGTTCCTACGGGAGCCGGTGTCCTGCCTCGCCACCCTGCAAGTCCCAGTGCCGAATGCACTGGCAGCACTGCTCTGAGGGTTTCTGTGCTTGCTGAGGACTCACTTGCTACGAACAAAGGAATATTTGACCTTTCTGTGTGAAGGAGCTAGCAAATTAGCCTTCTATCCCTGCATCAACTGGGCTGTCTTAAAAGGGAGAGCCTTCATTCTCTGCAGTAAATCTGTAATTCAGTTGACAAGCTCAGCAGCAGGATAAGGGGGCATGTGACAGAGAACAGATGTCAGATTTTATCTCTTTTTTTCCTCTCCTCCAAGTCTAGACAGTGGGTCTCACACGCTCCCATCTGGGGACATGTCCGTTCAGCCGGGCCTGTGGAAATGAGCAGTGATGCACCTTGTGTGGATCACCCGGAGGGACCCAACCTTCCAGGAGAAAGCCCACATCATCACTTAGTGACGATGACACCCCACCACAGGCTGGAAGCAGAATGCTGAGGCAAGGGTGGCCTGGTCTGCTATAGCATTCAAACCAAACTCTGACAAAACCAGTGGCAAAACACACTAACATTCAGTGGTGGAGGATGAGCACTTGCCCCAGTGCCACGATACAGGCAGTGGAGTGTATCCTGTAGCAGACACTCAAACCAGCAGCTGGGAGGCCGTTAGTGAGGACAGGGAGAAAGCAAGCCGCGAGTCTCTCCCCCACACCACACACACACCAGTCTTTGAGACATTTGAAACACTGTCCTAAAATTCTTTGTTCTTCAGTATTCGCAGGTCACCTCTACAATAAACTAGTTTTCAGCTAAACTTTTAACGACAAGTGAGGCACTTTTGTGCTCCCGGGGCATGATGCTGAAGGGGAGGCTGCTGGGCTGGGTTCCCCAGACCTTCACCAGCACCCCCTGCTCAGCATACTGAAAGCACAAACATTTCACCATCAAGCCTAACAGTAGCAAAGAAGTTTAAGATGTTTAAGATAAGTGGGTCAGCTATGCAAGGCTGTGAATGGCATTTCCAGAAGCCTATTGCTATTTGCATAGCACCATAGGGGACTTCGGAGGTTCAAAGATAAATAAATCATGACAGAGTCTCTCCCTGCAAGGCTTTGTAATGTACAACTCAAACCCTCCGGGATGTTAAATGCCTCCTATGAGGTGCTAAGTGCTATGAACTCCCACCGACTTTAATGGACATAAGGATGCTCAACACCTTGAAAGACAGCACTTTCAAATTACTTGCATCTCCAGCAGTGTGTCCACTTACCCAGTTTTAACATAACGAAGTACCATATGATAACTATACCAAAAAACAATACTCTGCAAGGGACAGATGGAGGACAGGACCACCTAGATTTTCATCTCTACCTTCTACACTACAGAGATTTGCTGGGAGGAGATGAACTTACTCTGAGAGGTTGAACAGAACAGTGACCTTGTATGAGAGTGCAGCAAGACACAAGTGGAAACATCACAAAAAAATCTGACTTTCAGCAAGGGCTGGGGCAAGACACCTCGCTGCCCTAAACTGTTTTTGAAGTGTTTCTTTCTTTTGTTTTGGGGGTGGTGGTGGTTTTATTTTTACATTTCCATTTCAGTTGCTTCATGAATGTTAGCTGTGCCTTTAGTAATAGTAAACCATCTACAGCACAAAAAATTCCTTTCCTAACAGGTAAGTGATCCAGACTGAAGAGATGCAGGAGTGTCCTAGATCTTCAGACTATAAATCTGATTCAGCTGCTGCCTCCAAGCCCAATTTTTAATTAAATTTTCTCCTTTTATGAATGTTGCTTTGTTTGTTTTTCTCCCATTAATCTTGCAGCAATGGGTTTGGCTTTTCTTTCACTTTTTTTTTTTTTTAAGATCTTTAAATCTCCAGGTAATTTAAGCTGCTTCTCCCATGTAATCTTTGCTTAGGGCATTGCTACAATTCCGTAAGAATTTCAACACACAGAGAGACAGGTCAATCCTCATAATGAAGCTTATCTTGCAGGAGTTGTAAGATTTGAGACACACAGTCAATGTAATACTTATGGACTCTATTTATTAACACCTTTGATGACTAATAGTGAAGGTTATATGTGTTTGTTGGGTTTTTTTAATCAAATTACCTATACTTCTGTATAGGCAGGAACAGATTATGGTGCTCTTCTATCAAGTGGTACAGAACCAACCCTTCAAATCACTAAGCAGAAAAACAAAGTCATTCTAGTATGGAAAATACTGTTCACCTTTTTAGCATTTTTCATTTGATGATCTCAAAGTGTTTTGAAGAGATTAAGGATGGTAAAGGGCCAGTGTCCATTAAAGCCAATGAAGTTACCCTTTAACCTTCAAAGTGATCTGTATCCATGCCTAAATTTTACAAGCAGAGAGAGAGAGAAGTACAGTTACTGTGGTTTTTGCCATCAGAAAAAAAACCCTGAAGAACCTCACTGTGAGCAAAGCACACAGGTGGAGGAGCAGATACAGCCCCGCAGCCTATGTGCCTTGAGAGCTGGATCCACCTTCCTGTGCTTCCAGCTCTCAGCTGCAAAACTCCCCCAGCACACATGCACATCATGCACACAACCCTGCTCTATAGGCAGCTGGAGGTGTGAAATACATCAGGACTTTCACATCCAAACAACTCTAAAAAGGGACAGAACAACTCTCATTTATGTCCACAGTTTCAAAAAGTAAATCCAGTAAGTATAACAACTGCTTCTAGTTCCAGAGACAGCAATATAAATATAGGTAGTGTCCTAAAAATACACCTCTTCCCAGGTGGGTAGAGACATGAAGAGTCACAAAAGAGATGTGAGCTTCTTTACAGAATGGTGTCAAACGGCATAAGGCTCTCCAGCCCCGTCATCCTCTGCTTCCCAAAGGACTGCTTAAACATGTTATTGTTTTCACTGGGATTTCATTCCAATGGGGGAAAACAATCCATCAAAGATATTCACTTACTCCACTCTAAAATGCTGCTTGGCTTTATGAGGTAATAATAAACATATTCATATTAAATTTTATTCCTGTGAAAGACGAACAGCAGCAGCACATATAAGAGCAGTTGCTCTGACTTAAGTTCCACGTTTTCCATTTCACTGACAGAACCAGATTTTTTTTCCATTTTGCATTTCATACAGGGCTAGATTTCAAATGAGGACTGCCTTTTGCAGGTGTATTTTTGCTTCCTGCATAATTAGGGCACTCCCATTTGTGTGCCAGCCTTTGAGAAGGAAAAACCAGGCAGAATACCTGTGCTTCTTTCTGCTTCTGTGTGGCTGCAAATCAAAGACCTAGAGCATATTCTGTACCCTAAATTGATTTAGAAAGTTCAAAACCTCAAGAAAGGCTCAGGGCTTCAAAAGCCATACCCAAGTGCTCTGCATTAACCATCTTCCACGCAATAATCTCAAATTGCTTTGGCTACCTGCTATGTAGATCCAACTCGAGTTTCTGCCTGCACCTTGTTATAAAGCAAGCTCCTAGTTAGGAGCATAGCTCAGAGAAGGCAGTGAGAGTACTGCTTAGAAACTCATCCAGATAACAAGAAAAAAATCAAAGAACACAACTTTCATTATAAATGTGGTGTACAGGCCACTTGCAAAAGTCAGGAATTGTGAAAGACAGCCAGAGAAAACTGAGCATGTGTGTGTGCATATACATGTGTTTATACCATGCATACCCATATATTTGGGGGTGGGTGGGTGTGGGTGTGTGTGTGTGTGTGTGTGTATGTAGGTACGCGTGGTATAAACATGTCAGATTACCAGCCTATCGAAAAGAAGTGCAACACTGCTAGGAGTTGAGAGAGACAATTTTGGAGATGCTCTTGCATGGAAGGGGCTTTTTGCTTTGCGATCCATATCTGTGACATATCCGTCTTTCTACAGGACATGGACTCATTATGTGTTGCTCTGGCTCCCCGGATGGCATATGCTGTATGTCCAGCAGCAGGTCACATTGCATCCATGGCATGACCCTTTCTGGCTGCCAGATGATTAAAATGTTTTGAGTGACATGGTTGATTCCAGGGGCTGAGTAATGCTGTACTCTTACACAGAAATGAATTGTCCTTTCCACTATAACTCCTGATAACTTCAAAGTCCCTAATGCATGTTGATTTAACATCTCTGCAGAGAATGGAAATACCATCCGAATTTTATAACAGATTTTGTCATGCTATGTGCCTGAACACAAGACCTTACTATAGACTTGTTTCTCAGTACGTGACAAGCAACTGAGCAACAAACAGCTTTTTGCCACCTAAATGCCTTTGTACCCTTGGAGAGTGGCTCCAGTGCTGTTTCACAGCACCTGAAGTGGGAAAAATGGCCACTGGTCTTAGTATAACAGAGATCATAAAGTTCTTATCTAATAGCACTTGAATTTGTTCCTATTACATACAGTAATAATGTGCCATAATACAGGCAGTTGTCTGCATGCTGTGCCCCTCTGAATAACCCAGTTTAAATTTCTATGAACAGGCATAATATATCCCATCTCCCTCTCCACAGAATTCTTCCTTTGTCCATAATACGCTTTCTAGCAATTTTTATTTGGAAATAAAAATACTTGTGAGACATCATCTCATTTAATTAGGCCCTGAGAAAGGCAGATATGGCTCGAGCACTGGCTGATAGTCATCTGTCTTTCAAATAAAAACTGCTTGCAGATATAGGAAAGCTGTTTTAGTGGCTTTGGCAAGACACACGAAGTAATGTTTACACTTCTTTGTACACATATCTGTCCTTAGATGTATTTAGGATTTTTTTCAAGTCTAGGTGTTGTGCTACTGATTTGGATACCTAAAGGGCCCCTCTGCTATTGAGTGGGTTTAAAAAACACCATCCCAAAGGCTGTGCTGTGGGGTCAGCATTGTCTGAATACCACTGTCAGCATCTGCAACCATTTGTTGAATGCTCCATTTTGAGGTGGAGAAAGAAAGAGGTGCTTGCAGAGCACCCATCTGCATAGAGTGAGGTGGAGGCCCTTCTTGGCTTAAACCAATGATGAGAGTTGAAAGACATCAAACATCAACTCATTCTGACCACAGACCTCTGCACACAGGAGGAAAATACTGAGGAACCAGCTATTTCCTATTTTCCTGTGTTGCTGGTCAAATCTGGCAATAGGAGATGCTTTCAAGCCTTCAGCTAGCCGATACTCTCATTTGTGAAACAATATAGCTCTACAATGGATTATCCCAGCCAGGATTTTCTGAAAAAGAAACAAATCAGAAAATATGAAAAGACACAAAGGTCAATAAAACCTCTTTTGGAGTATCCATCAAGTATGTTTACTGTCATCAAAAGGTTATATTTCTCTAAGAGCATTACAGACTGAAGCAGTTTGTGCTGTGATGCACGGGAAGCAACGGGGATGTTGCAAACAACCCATAGACTGGAGAACAGCACTCCACCTCCGGCCATCCAGGTGGGAGGACTATAAATCCTCCTTTAATTCCATTCACAAGTCTTTGCACATCAGGCTAAATCTGAGCGATGAGACTGCCAGAAGCAATATCTTATAAAACTCATCTGCTGTCCAGCTTTTCAACACCCTCAGCACGAGACTCTGCACATCCACCTGGGCATCAGCCAGTGACTCTCATTGTCCTAAATGATTCTTTAAATTTTGGTAACTGAACCACAGGACAGAAAAAGGGATAAACCTCATTAATTAAATGGTGTAACTCTGAATGGTCAGGTCACTTCTAAGACATACGTAGCAAAATCAAAACACAGGACCTCAAGACATCATCTGGTCTATGCTAACCCCACAAGTTGCAAAAACCTACTCTTTTTACTTAAAAATCCAAATGGAAATAGCTCTCATTTTAGAACAGAGTTGTCAAAAATTAGCAGCCCCCTCCTTGCCTTTTTCTTATCTAGAAGAAAAAAAATCCCTCAGCTTCAACACAGAAAAGTTACATCAACATCACACGTGTGTGGAAATGCCAAAGTCAACATTTAAGTACCATGATGTATCAGGTCAAAAAATGAGAAATAACTGTGCAAAAACATCTCCAAACACAACTTATGAAAAGTATACTAAATAGGTTTGTTGTGACTGTTGATGGAGAGAAGCAGTTTTCCATGAGGTGTACAATCTTCTGCCCCAAACTTGCCTTGCTACTGACTCTTTGACTTCCACAAGATTGTATCTGGGTTTGGCTTGCTCTGCTCAGGGAAATCATCATTTCTATTTAAACTGCAGCAATGGAATTTTAAAGAAAAACTGAGGTGGAGCTTAGGCTCCTAATCCTCACCAGCATTCAGGGCTTCTTTGTATTGAGCTGAGTCCCTTTGTTTCCCTGGACTCCAGTGCTGATTGCAGGCATTCAGTACATCCCAGGAGATGCTTTTTATTGTGCATTACTATTGCCTTGAATCCATAACTCTTCAAAACCCCAGTGCAAAACAAGAAGGCATGGGTGTAGTTTGTCCTAAATGACATTACAAAGAGATACAAGACAACTATAACTTGGCCCCAATAAACTTCCACAAAGCCCAAACCTGGTTGTGTTATCTATAGCCATCTCCCATGTAGCAGCAGAAAGAAAGGAGAGCATGCAGCAGAGAAGTGGGGCAGAGTATAGGAGAATACCTAAATGCATCCCTTAAAAGAAGGGAGGACGAGTGAGTCTCTTGGGCATATGCAACTCCTGGACTGGTGCAGCTACAGTCTAACCATAATAAATACAGCCTAACCATAACAAACACAATTTCCAGAATACCTGACAATTGAACCCAAGGCATAGGAGAAAAATCCTTGCATTTAAATTAAGCATGAAAATGCAAAAGTACAAATCTATTCTGCCATAACGCATGGGAGCATAATATATCTGAATACCCAAGCATCAGTTAAAACCCAGACACTTCTAGGAGTATCAACCAGGTAGAAAATATGCCTGCATTGCCTGTGCTCCTCTGGAAAGCACACGCTGTCCACCCTTAGTAAAGCTCATTTATTCATTTAAAGAAATATAATCTTAAAAAACTTGCTCGAGCCTTTGATCTCCAGTCATCAGTACAAAAGGCATTTGGAGCACCACTCAGACTTAATTAGCTTGCTCCTTTTTTATACATGACCTCAGTCACACTCTAATTAATCCATTTGTAGTTAAAAATCTATGAGTCAAATCCCATACTTCATTCTTAAGACAACTGAAATAGATCCCCTCCTCCTCCTAATTTGTTGCACTACTGGCAACATCCACCCCTCCTTTGGACAGTCCCCCTTTCCCACCCAAGAAAAAAACCACAAAGCATACACCTCCAAGGAGTAACTGAACTTGGATCACCCAGAAACAGGGCCCCTCAGCACACAGAATAAAAAGGAAAATGTAAGCCTTATTTTGTAAAAAAGGAGAACTGTGAAAAGCTGAATCCCACCTCTTGTATTGCACTGAGCCACTGCTGCACGTAATGCAGAGAGCTGTCAAGAGATTTAATTAGGATACAAAATCCAGTGATTTAAGAATTCTCTCTCCTTAAAACATTCTTAGGGATTTGCTCAGAATTAGAGGATGGTTTAAACATTAAAGGGGTTTTTTTCCCCCTTTAATAAGATCAGCTGCATAGTGGAAAATGAGACTTTATTTATCTAAATATCACATGAAGAACTGAATAATTTAATAACCTCTCTCAACTAAATCCATCCCAATGTATTTACATGTCTTTTTTCTTTTGCATATAAAATACTTATTTTGTACTTGACTTCCAAAGTATAAACAATTCTTAGCTTTACAAGCCTTAAAGATAAATAACTAGGATTCTGCATTAAAAATCAACTGTTATTTTTGCTAGCAATAAAAAGTCTTTAACTTTATACTTATATTCAACTCTGAAATCATATGATGGTTATTCACTTAGGCTAGATCTCTTAATGAATATTTCTGGACATAAAAAATGTGGAAAGTTTTTCCCTCTGGTTTTTAAAATACTTTCACCTCATTTAAAAGTGTTATCTACCATTCTAATATCAATTCTTGCCATTTTAGATAAAAAATAGCACTGGGAATCAATAACAAATAACACCCAATTGATCATTAGGGACCTAGGAATACCCGAGTTATGCATTCGGTTAAATAGAGTTTTACAGAAAACTTTAACATTTCAAGGTTTGGAAAATAATCTTTAGGTGCTGGAAACCTTAAAATCTAGTACATCTATTTCCTTTTCATACTGCTTTATCTATCACAAGGGCCAGATTCTTCCACCCTTGCAAACATTTACTGTCTCAATGGACAGTTTAGGTTAATTTAATTCAATAAAGTCAGTGTAGTCAGTTCACCCAGGATTAAGAAAAGGACTGAGTATTGGGAAAAAAAAAAAACCAGGAAGATTTGTTTTCTCCTTCTGATACATGAAAAAGAAATGGGTGTGGAAAACTGGAGTCCGGTTGAAATAATCAGTCAAGTGTATTACCTAGAAATAATACTTAAAAATTTTAAAAAACAAATATACTTGGATTACTAAAAAAACCCAACTCTTCCACCCAGCACAAGTAGCTTTACTTAACTAATACTAAGCAATTTTACAGTGCAGGTTTTCTGCATTTTAACTGAAATCCAATTTTCAGCCTTAGCAAATTTGTTATAAATCATGGATGAAAAGTAAGTTGGCAAATCATCGTGCCTAAAGTTTACCAAGTAATATCAAACCAAGCCTCACTCATAAAAAGATCAAAAAGTAAAAATGAAAAACAAAGACACTTCTCATGTTAATTAGAGAGGCTAGATGGACTCCTCTGTGCGATGATGCTAAGGGTGCATCTGCCCATTTTGGTGCATCTCCTCTCCCCATGTAATTCTGTGGCCACGCCTGAGCTCAACAAATGGAAGAGCTTAATTTGTGCACAGCTGCCAGCACGCACTCTGCTCACCAGTCACTCTTTCTTAGCAGGGAAGTACGCTCTTATATTTATTAAGGCCCTCTAATGGCGCTGGCCTATTTGCATGCTTCCACTTCAATCCATGGTTGCCTCACTAGAGCATGGTATGAAATAAATCAGCTCCCCATTTGCAATATCTGCTTCCCTGACTATAATATATAGCTGTGCATTGTGGCAAAATGCAAGCCAGGAGGTTTCCACCTCAAGTAGCTTTTCCCTTTCAGCTGCAAATAGCATGTAGAGTAGAAGAGTGTGGATCACTGTGGTCTCTCACCACTTCCTTCCAAGTCAAAGATGTTCCTTGATCAAGTAAAGCAGGAGAAAAGTGAGTGAGGGAAATTGAGTAGGTTGCAAAGATGCACTGTGCAGGCTAAGGAATACGTTCGGTTGTGGGGTTTGATCATGTTTTTTTCCAGTTAAGAACACTTTGGAGCATTCCTAACTCCTCTGTTCTGCTGAGCCTTCACTTTGCATAGGGCTGTGGCGGATGCAAGCTCTCCCTTCGCAGCAGGGCACTGGAAGACAACTGTAGAGGCCAACATTCAGTGGTTTTCCTTCATCGGGTGCAAATGGCTTACAACAGAATCAAAGGAGAGAACAGAGAAATGGGGCAATACCAGGGGTAATTCATCTTATTTGAAGGAGATGGCTAAAAAAAATTGGATGCGTCACTCTCTAAGAGCATCTATATATCATAATTAACAACCAAGAGATTCCTGATTAGCCCAGATGCAGGTGTAAACATTGTAAACTTCTGAAGTGGGATCCATCAATCCCCCCCATAGCACCTTTAGAGAACTGAGCAGCTTGGGTGTCTTGGAGTTTCCTCTGCTTGGAGTTTTGCCATTAGCGGTAAACCAACATGTTTGGGCCTAATAGCACAACACATGCTGATTTAGAGGGTGAACACTTTGGAAAACCACAGGTTTCTAATTATGGCATGAGGGAAGATTTTCAACAGTTCAGGCAAAAGTTGATGGTGTAATGACCATCCACATGTCTGAAACCTCCCACTGGCTAACCTAAGCTGCCAAACTTTGGGTGTCTAACCCATGGTAGGACACCCAAGTGCACTGTGTATTGCCTGACAGCATGGTCACCAGCACGGCAATGAGCTCTGCTTTCCAGCAGCTTCACATCAAGAGTTTTGTCTGCAGGTGAGCAAAGTCAGGCTGCACTTGGGATAAAAGTCTAGGCACCTGGGACACGCCAGCCCCTCCTTTGGCAACTTCTGCTTGCATTAGCTGGGAGCCTGAGGAGTTAACAATTCTCAAGGACAAGACAATCTCTAAAGATAATACACACAGAATAGAAGAAGGGAAGGAGCACAATCCTATTTATACCATGAGCAAACTGCAGTATCAGAGAGATGAAAAGCTGGGAACGAAACCGTCTCAATCCAGCGTAGTCAAGTGTTCAAGAAAAGGACTGTCCTTCCTTTTCAAAAGAAAAGAAAAAAAAGGAAAATTCTAAGAAATGTTTCCTTTAAAAAGAAAATACTTGTATATAAGAGCATAAGTAGTGAAAACACAACATCAGTATTGGCATACAGTTCTTTAAAAGATGAATGTTCTCAGGATACAAGTAAGGAGCTGACACTTGCCCAGTACTAGCACAGCACGGTTTCAGGATTAACTGAAAATGAGACCGTCTTATCAGTAGTTCACCAGCAATGCCAGGTTCTCATAGTCTGCTTTTCATTTTCATCAATTCTACTTCATTACCATAGCCTTGATGCAAATTAAAATAAAGTCGTTACTCTCTAGACAGATACAAAATTTTTGTTAGAAAAGCGATGAACCTGGTTCCTGTTCCTGCAAAGAATAATGCAGTAAGAAGTCTATTTTCTACAGTTAGCTTAATGAGGCTGCATATATGTAAAAAGTTACCCATAGGCATATTTGCAGTAGAAAGGCCATGGTTATCTCTTAGATGCAGAGTCTTCCAGAGACCCAAGTGACTACCATTGTTAAGAGCAACAAAAACAATGCTATGAATTCATCATTAGAACAAATATTTAATAATTGTGCTTTAACAGTTACACCTGGTGCTGATATTCTTCATGATGGAGTATCACTCAGGTGGGAAAATTCCTGCATTGCGTGGTGACGGGTACACGAGCATGGACACAGCCAACCTGTATGTCTGTGGCAGCTGCAAAGTCCAGTAAGCGCTCATATGCCGGGACGGCATCAATGGCCAAGCCACAGAGCTGCAACTGCACAGGGGAGGCAGAGCACCTTAAATCAGTTCTGTGGGACTGAGGGAGGGATGGAGGGAATTAGGCAGGACCATGGAGGCCAATATTCACAGCACAGCCAGGGACCCCATCACATGCCCAAGCAATGGCCCCCCCTCACGAAGAGACCAAGTTGCAGTCCGCTGCTTCTCAGTCTCCAACACATCTCAAGGCTCTTGGCTGTATGAGGATTTTGGCACACAGCTGGTGAGGAAGGATGGCCACCTCTGCAGGAACAACCTCCCCAGGATGGTAAGCCGCATCCAGGCAAGGGTGGCATTGACATGATGGGGACACCAGGCATGTCTTTGTCACATGAGTGAAAGTGCTGCTCGTGGGGGAAGCCCCAGCATCCCAGTAATGTCCACAAATGCAGGGCATGACCAGAAATGTGCGAGGGGACGGCCAGGACATTATGCTGACAACCATTATAGTCTTCCCATGATTGCAGTGGGATGTTTCTAGGAGCAAGTCCAGCATTACCATTCCTACATTTTCTCACTGGCTGCTCTCAGCAGGTGTCTTTAGACTTTTTGAAGGCTGAGCACATTTTATCTGCTGTACCCCTTCATTCTTTAGGACAGGCCAGCAGTGATAGTTTCCACCTCTCCTATGTAATTTTTATCGAAATCCTGACTGCAAATTGCACGGGCATGCATTTTCTCTCTGTCAATAAATGTTTCTCCTTGCTGCTTTTTAAAATGAAGGCACACCTCACAGGGCATGAGAAACAGGAATTTTTATCAATGACTGTCGTACATATGTTACTTGCTTCTACCACGGTGGGACCAGGATGACCGAGTTGTCACAAATCAGAGACGAGGCAGCCTCAGGTTCCCTTGTGTGAGGCTGAGAGGCTGGAAACTGTTCCCTTGCAGTCTGCACAGAGCATGGACCCTGCAGCTACCCGGGAGCTGAGTAAGGAGTACCTGGCCCAGAGACCTTCAAAGAGATTTTGAAAGGAAACAGCTGGTTTCAAACTCCCCTGCGTGTTTCTGAAAAGCTGCTTGAAGCATGTAAAAGGAAAGGAAGTATTTGTCTTTGAAAAGAAAACAAAAAGTCATTAACATCTTGGAAGATGTGACACCATACAGGAAAGTACATAAAAGTAGTTCTTAGAAAATACATAACATAATATTTGTCCCATTTAGGTTCCTCATATTCCTAGGCTCCCACAGTAGACCAGGAGCCAGGAAGGCTCCCTGCTTTGCTCAGACACAGCCCAAAGAACCCGTTAATGGCTAAGGGGATGAAGCGGAGACTGTGAGCTGGAAGGCAGGGATAACAAAACCCATCCAAAATCTGGGGGAACCCCATATAGGAGACAGTAGAGGAATGAGAAATGCTGCCATATTTGTATCTGCAGTACAATTGTACTGCAAATACCTATAGAAATTGGAAGTGGAAGAGACTGATTGGGTAAGTTAACAAAAATAGCAATGTAAAACACATACATAATTAGAAAGTTGTTCTGTCATGTAGAATAAATAGATCTCCTGGCTCCGGAACCACCACTGTTGTCAAAATAATTATCAGTGAGCAAAGCAGAATCTATGGTCTGTTATGGAGATGAGCAGAAACCTCTCAGGGACCATTACGAGCCCAGGGTTAGACTTTGTTAACCCTAGTTAAGACAAGGGGGATTATATGCTGCAAACTAGAACTGAATCTGGCTTTATATTTACCACTTGTTTACACAAGCAGGTCAAGCAGACCCCATTTCTGCTTCCAGATACCCTCACTGACTACTCCATGCTTCCCTGGGAGAATTCTAATAAAATAGCCACACTATTCTGCACTGGTGCAGCACTTTTTGATTCCAGTCAGACTGGTCAAAGCCCAGGTCTCATGCTTCTCTTCAGAAAACTCTGGTCTCCCAGCCCAACTCACAGGACATGCTGGGGGAGTTTGGCCTCCTGGTACCTGGGGAGCAGCCAGTTCCTCTTGCTT
Source organism: Pandion haliaetus (assembly GCA_013401275.1). Taxonomy (NCBI): domain Eukaryota; kingdom Metazoa; phylum Chordata; class Aves; order Accipitriformes; family Pandionidae; genus Pandion; species Pandion haliaetus. The sequence continues at coordinate 217,718 of VYZV01013939.1, read as the reverse complement.
CCTCTAGAAGCTGGAGTAGATGGTTTGCCCATGACACGGCCATTTGTTTGAACTCAGACCACACAGTTTGCATTTGGTAAGTAAACTAAATGCAGGTTGGAACTCAATCCTCTTTGCTGTTGAATAAATGGTGCCTGGCAGGATTTTGGCTTAGTCCGAGTAGCACTTTCCTAAACAATTTCCAAGCAGGGCAGCACGGGCCATGGACCACTCCCCATGAGCAATTTGCATGTAGCCACCCTGCTGGAGCCTAAACCAGGGCGTCAGCACAGACCTGGGCTGCCCCATGTCAGGCACCATCACTGCTAGAGAACAGTCTCGACCACATTCAACTTGTTGGTCCAGATGTACTCCCAAGCCTAAGTTCAGTAGCTTTCTCAATAAAATGGTGATTAATTAGTCTTATGCTGCAGTATGGGAATTACTTCTTCTTGACATCTCACGTGAGCAAACACAGGGGGTCACTGGCTTCTGGTGGTGGCTCTCCTTCCCCAGCAAGAGATCACTCAAGCAGGCCCTGTGCGTGTTAGGATGGAGAGAGCAGCCTTGCACAGAGTGTGTGCCCTTCTGGTGGGCAAACCAAATTCCTGCCCCCACTACTTCACAAAAACAAACCCTACAACCCTCTGGACCAGCTGGGACAAGGTGAAGGCACAAAGGAGACAGGGACGATGACCATTGCTCAAGTACAAACCAGATCCGTGCTCAAGCATCCCCCAGTCTCTCTTGCTGGGGAGCTCCAGCTCACTGCATTTCCAAGCGATAAAGGGATGTATATCCATCCCAATGTGCTATGCAAACAGCCAGTGACTCAGAGGGTAGTGCACGGGCAAGCCAAGACCATCAGTCTGCAACAGCTGAGCACGGCCAGTCTGCTATTGTCACTGGGGGATTTGTAACAGTTGTGCTTTGGGAAACAAAACAAACAGCAGCACTCTTCTGTATGCACCAGCTCCAGCAGCTCACCAAAATCAAACCAGACTGCTCAAACTGGAGGAATTCATTAGAGCCCCCCCCAGCCTGAACCATCCGAAGGGTTTAGAGTTTTATTCTTAATAACTTGCAAATTCACTGGTCTTATTTGAAAGGAAAATTCACGATCTCAAATGTCAAGAACTTATGTTCAATTTCCTCCTGGAGTTTTGACCTTCTCAACATGAGGGAAGTAACCCTTAAAAAGACAGTGGAGTGGGGCTGCAGAGAATATTTACATTGAAGGGCTCCTGTGTATCAGTCAGAACAAGGTTCCATGCCAGGGACCTCTCATCCATCTCGGACGCAGGAGATACCTCCTCATTTCAATGGACAAGTGTAGAACAAATACCAACATTTTCAAAGAATTTGCAAAAACAGTGAATAATCTAATGAAGTCCCATTTAGATTCCAATATGGAAACTCAAAACCGTTTCTTTTTGAATTTATTTTTTTAATTCACTGTATAAACACGGGAATTGGGTCCTCAAGTTTTCCTCTTTTTAGAGAATCAGCATCTCATGTGGCCACTGTTACAATTCAGTGAGAAGCATTCTGACATGCTAGGGTGAATTCTAGATGGTTAGCAATTTCCAGCTAAAATTTCCAGAAGTAAATAAACCACTGAGTTTCATTTTGGGCATTGCTGAAAATGCCACCCAAGCTGAAAGAGAGTTCACATTCATTAGATATTACTCCAGGTTCTGGAAAGGAAGAGAGCATGCTTTTTACCATACTATCTGTAGAAAGACAGCTAGTAACAAAAATACAGAAAATCTGAAAATCTCATCTGTCATGTCAATTATGAATACACCCTAAAATGATGATGACAATTCAGTGCAATTTCATCTAAAACTGCATTTGCTTGGCTGCTGGAAGGCAGCAAGAACTAGTACAGCACTCCGTCCACAGTGGTCTGGTTCAAATCCAGCCTGTGAAAGTTACTTCCATCCATCCACAGGCTTTGGAAAGAGACAGGTGCCCACATGCTAAGCCACTATCACTACCTGCATCTTCTCTGGCAGCCTCAGCTGCAAGGCTGAGGAAGCAAACGTGCATGGAAGATAAGCGTGTCTCCCCTTCCTTTTGATCCAAATAGGCTCACTCAGGGCCACTGCTGTGCCTCAAAACAGGGGTAACACTGGAAAATGTGCCCATATGTCTTGAGGAGGAATGTGAAACTGCAGATGTTGCATGCCGATAACTTTCAGTAAGTCCCTTCCAGATCATTTCAGGATTTCCACACAGACAGCACAAACTTCTCTACCCAGTGTTGTGCAAAGAGTCTTTTCAACAATTGTCACCATCTTTTCATGCTCAGCTATACCGGCTATTCAGACTTCCTTGCTGTTACAGACACACAGGACATATACTATGTGGACACAGGACCTTAATGCTAAGGAAAACTTCTTCTTGTTACAGGAGCATTGCTGCTGCTGCAGTACAGTGAAAGGGAGATGAAACTCAACTCTTACAAGAGATCTGCAGCATCAATTTGTGTTGTTTTTCATCCATTGCAAGAGATCAATGAGGCGCAAAAGAAAGATGGCCGTCACTGGCATGAAGTTTTACAAGCATCCTCCCACCGCTTCAGCCAGCTTGCACATTTCATAGTGTTATGAAGTTTAAATGCCATGGGATAGATCTGTCTGGCAATAAATTCAACCAAAGGCAATCTCTTAAAAAGCCATCATTATGTAAGGGTGTGCTTGCTCATTATAATGAAGGATGGAAAATAACAGCATGCATCACATAGTGTAATTCAAAATTGATTTCCTATCATGACACATTTTACAGAGGCTATTCTGCACAGTGCCTTTCCCGTGTTCTAAACCACGACTGTTTTCCCACTTTTCTTCCCTTTCATCTTCTGCTTGCCCAGTGCAGGAGACTATTTCAAGGCAATGCCTTCATCTTTGCTGCACATCAAAAGCAAAGCAAGGGAGGAGTGCTGTTCCTATCCTGGCAGTTCTCCATCACATTTTAAAATTCTTCCTTGAACCAAAAAAGCACATCACTCATTTTATTTTGCTACTCGTCAAAGAAGAGCTGGTTGCTAACAGCAAAAAGAGCCACTTGTGAAACATGCCAGCTTCTGGTCTTATCCTGCCACAAGCTCTGTCATCTCAGTTCCCACCAACGCTCTGCTTCCTACAAGAATCTGGACCATGCAGGATTGGCCTCTCCTAGAGACTCAGATGGTGCTAGAATTATGTTTCTACTTTGAAGACTGTATAGAAACCCTGTCACAACACCCTCAATTTTTCAGCTAAGCTTTTCTTTCTGTTTATTTAGATTTTACCTCTTCAGTCACTTCAAATTTGTAATCTTTTTGTGCTGATGCTGCTAAATAGGTCTTTTTATCCCCCAAATCACTTTACCACCAACATTGCTTGGCACCCTTGTCTGCAAACACAACAGAGCTATGATGTAAACTACATTTCCCACCTTTTATCTTCTGTTGGATGGTGCCCTTGACATTACTGGTACTGTACCAGTACCCCTTCACAGGCTTGTTACACGCACACACAGCCATGTTCACGCCTACATAAGAAGTTAGCTTCAGCCACTGTTACAAAGGTAAAAACCCAGAAGACTGCAGCCCCTGTGGAAATAAAATACAATGGGCTGCCCATGAAGAGCCACTTCAGTAAGGTGAGTTGCCATTAATACCATGCTACGATCTGCAGCATAAAGCAAACAGCTGACGGGGCAGAAGAACCTTGGGTGACCCAAAGCGCTCTTTGCTCCTTCCAGATCCCAGCTCTCTGGGGCTGGAAAGGCCATGAGCATAATTCAGTGATGATTTCTCAGTGTTAAACAGCCTTTTCTCTAGCCTGCCCTGTGGGCTATGGTTACACTGCAGTACATCAAATACACAGTCACACTCTCCTTAATAAAAATCCATGTCCCTTATATGCCTTTGCCTCCTAACCAACACATTTCAAACCCTTCCGGCAGGACCCTGGGGAGGCAGCTGCCTTCCCAGGTAGGGAAAGAGTTGCCCCAGCAGGGTTCAGGCACTACCCCGCTCCTTGCATGGGGAACAGGGCTGCCAGGGCAGGAGTAAGGAGCTCATACAGACACTTATTTGTGCTTCACATGCTATAAAGAATCTGCAATTCCCCATTTTCAAAACTTGCAGAAATCATTAAAAGATTATTAAAAGCCTGGAATCCAATGAAAATTGGACTTTCTATTATTTCTATTTTTAGAAATAACTACTGAACTATTATTATTTCTACTGCAAGACAGAAAGCTTACAAACTCAGTGTTTGGACCAGAGCAACTCAGGAAAACAAAGCAGTCTGATAGCCATACAAAGCCCGTCGGGGTTCAGCTCCTGAAATCCTGTCCTATGCTTGAGCTACAGCACCGTACTTGGTGCCTTTTGTCTTCCCCAAAATAGCAGCTAGCAGGGCTGGAGAAGAATCAATTCCCAAGTAAATCTCATGCAAATTGGAACCACACAAAGGAGGCTATTAAACTGCAATGGACATCAGCAGCACCACTTTCAGACCTGCATGTCATGTTTCAAAAAAGGCTGATATTAATTAAAAATGGGTCTCGATTTATGTATGTTTCTTTCCACTGTGCTTTTGTATTTTAATAACTGAAATACTGGACACTCATGACCCATTCCATTGTACAGTTTTATTCATAATTAACACAGACACATAATCTTTATTAAGTTACATAAAAAATAATAATGGAGTTTTACTATCAATATAAAGCAACAAATTAGGTTTTGTCTGTAGTTTCAATTTGTCCAATAATGATATTAAACATATTTGAAATTAACCAGCATAGATGTTAATCAGATAGAAGTAGGTCTGCAGTACGTTTGCATGAGTAATGCTACATGAAATATTTAAAATTTCACATTCATGTAACACTTTCCATCTCCAAGGGATCCCGGAACCTATTAAGAAGTACAGCAGAACAGACATATTTTGTAGTATTTTGCCTTCCTGAGACAACTTCCTTCCACAGATTTCAGATCATTTCACAAACACTAATCAAGCCTTCAACACCCTGCGATGCTGCTGCACAGCGAAGGGGATCGGCTCCACAGAGGGCACACAGCCCTGAGGATGGGGTGAATGGCAGCAAATCAGAGCAAAGGCTGACTTGGTACCGACTGCCTCCATTCAGCAAAGGTTTCTATTTAATATAAAACTTAATCATATGTTTAAGTGTGCTTTAATGGATGTAAGAATGGCCTCAAGCATCTTGCTGAACGTGAGTGTGTGGTGAACAAGGACCTGGGCAAAGTGTGGTGCAGAGTATGGTCTCTACTGGCCTGTGAAGGCAGCTCCTCCCTGCCATCTATTTGTCATAATTACTTCAGGTTCGATGTGAAATAATCTAATAAGTTATTTTAGTTGGGTTTTACATGTGATGAAAATAACTAAATACCCTCAGACCCAGCACTGTTTTTTCTGTTCCATAAATCCCCACATCTTTAACAGGTCTTGCAACTCAGCTTTCTTTCCCTGTATACTTTCCAGTTTTCCAACTGACAGATTTTCCAGCTGACATTTTCTAAAGGGATTACATTTTAAAACAAGGATAGTTCTCCAAAATTTTCTGTGCTGAATGTACTTACTTGAGTAGCACTCCATGTAATGGAGAGGCACCGCTGGGTGAAGCAAGGGGAGAACCTCCAACCCAACTGCTCTCTAATGGAAGCAACGGGCCATTCCCAACCTGAGTTGCTGCTGCACTGAGCAAAGCCTATGGAGCACACCAATCTATGTACACAGCTTTGGCAGCTTGCTGTGGCAACTTCTCTTTTAGACATGAAGAACTGACTAAATGCAATTCACTTCAATGTCTTAAAACTACCTGTATCTGTAATATTGATTTTGTTTCAAAGAATGTGATTTGGAGATTATGGGAAAAACACATATATAGGGAAAAAGATTTTCACATAAACTGTTCATTACATCAACGTATTTCCAAGCCCTGTTCAGAAGCCTGAAAATCATATTGATTTGTGGACAACATAGTAGCCATTGAATTTTTCTTTCTGAGGCACTAACATAACACTGGACCTTTCCCCCATCATGTTGCAGAGGACACAGAGGATTCTGCCTAAGGCTTTAGCTGGAACACATTTTTTCCTGTATTAGCAGTAAAGGATCATATTAAGAGGTCTAGGAGATTGTAGCAGACTGAAAAATTATTATATTTGTCTCTTAAGAAAATGAGAGCAGGGCCTGGGAAGAAATGTCCGATAAAGTCCATAAATGTCCATCAAGTGCTAAGCCGAGGACCATAAAACCTTCCTCCTTCTCTCTAAGCTCTGTAATGACAGCAAACCATGTTATGAAGTACAATGATTATTTCCGCCTAAGGTTTCCTGTGGTTTTCACTTTTTCTTATCAAAAGATGGAAGTGTGTGCTTAATTCTTCACCTGCAACCAGACTTAACTGAATTCAGAAGAGGAACGATGATACTCTGTATTTTTACTGCCTGTTATTAAGTGCTGGTTTCCAGGTTTGTCTAAATGCCAGTTATCAGGATTCAATTTACCCCCTCTGAGCGGGATGTCTGGTATCATTCTGAGAATAATAACTGCAATATATTATGCTAATTGAGCACTAATAAGCTTCACAGTGTTTTGCTTCCAAACAGGAATGGAAATGTCATTTTTTAAATAGACTGCATTAAGTACTTGTCTATACCTGCACCACCCCATTTCTGAATCTGAGAATATGAGGCAGCAGCATGGATTTGCTGGGCATTACAAAGAACATAAGGAAAATCCAGAAGATCCAACTTCTATTAACACTTCTTTAAAGCCCAAGCCCCATTTAGGAAACTAGGAAACTCCATTTGAAGAGTGCATTTCATCGAGATGGCCTCCCCTGTCAGCAGCCTCCAATGAACTTTAAATAATGAACTTTAAGGCTGTTGTTCCACTTATCATCAATCTTAAAGACAAGGAGTCTCCAGCAGTGAATTTCTCTTCTGTTTAACTCTCAATACAAGTGTATTTCATGCAATTAATGTCAGATGCTGCTGTGCATTTCGATCATTTCATTTACTTACAGAACAAGAAGTGATCACAACCACAAATTCAAGGCATCTTTCGCACTCACTAAAATTTGGCAGTAAGCTTGCAGGGTTATGCAAGCTTAAGAAGACTCTCAGGGATAAAAGAGGATTATACTAGTTACCCTAATTAATATTTTGTTATTAGATAGACTAGGGACAATGACCTTTAAAGATGAGCAAGAAGAATTCCCTCCCCTGTCCAAAAGAGATGAATATATGCAATTACATGCATTTGTATCAGTATAGATTTTGAGTGTAAGACATCACGGCCACCTTATACTTCTCATTTTGGCATGACAAAAATAAATAGGAAAGTTATAACGCCGATTCAGTTTGAAACTTTGCACCAGGACCACCCCTCCACCCCCAAACCAAAATCCCCAGAATCTTGGTTATTTACATTGTTTTAATAAAGGCAATGATACCTGGAGAGAACTTCTTACTGCTTCTACCACTGACTGTACTTCTCAGTACCAAACAGACAACCCAGGAGAGGCACGGTCCCATGTACACAATGGACTCCCAGCTGCAGGGCCATCAGGGGCACAGCTGCTGGAGGTCTGGAGGGCTGGTAGCCCCAAGCATCCCACCACATCTCCCTGGGTACCAATCCTGTTGCCTCACCAGCTGGTGAGGATGAGCAGAGCTGTGCCACAGGGCTCCACACCATTGATCCCTTTCAAATTTGAATTTTCCATCTACAGTGATCTTTTATTGGTATGAGGCCAGTTTCCAGCAGCACACAGCTGCTCCTCTGCTACTGCTCATCCAGACAGACCTTCTTCCAAAGCCTGCCTTCTTCCTTCCCCCGCCACCATTAGGCCTATGTGCAGTTCTTCTACAAAATGCTCTTCCTCTGCCATAGCACAAATACCTTAAAGTGTCACCAGAAGGCTGGCTGAGCGCAACCTCCCCAGCCAGCACTCACCCTGCTTGTCCACAGTGAAACTACACTTTTCCAGGTGTTTTCTTACATCACTTGAGAAAGCTTCGTAGAAGTTTCCTGTCCTAACAGCATATGTTAAGTAAACTAGCCTACAGTTTTCCCGTTCATCTCTTAACCATTTAAAAATAATAAAAAATATGTTGTCTGGTACTTTACAGTCCTCAGAAACCTTTATCAGGAAAGAGTGCTTTCAAACAGGTCCTTTCATTGTTCACCAACCCCCTTGCACATTCATGCCAAATGATCAAAGGGGTTTCCTTTCCAGACCTGGCAAACATTATTTAAAAAGTTAAAGGAAAAAATCTCACTAAGCCAGTAATACAACTTTTAGAAAAGTGAAAGCACGTCATCTTTCCCCATGGAGACCTTAGGCCAAAACCCAGTATAAACTGGCCCACCTGTGCTAATTTAAGAGCTCTTATCACAGTGATACTGTCAAAAAAGGTCTCATTTTTTCCTTTGTTGTTCTTCCTCTTATTTTTTTAGATATCAGTACGTTATTTTAAAGAAAATATTTTATGTTAGATTAACACTAAAGCTCTGGTAGAGGCCACAAACCCAGAAGTTTCAGATAGATGATAAATCCAAACCTCTCCCTGAGTGTCCCAGATGAATGGGCACCCTCCCACGTGAACTTGCATATTGAAGCACCACAGGTCCCAAACCATGCATACTCAAGCCCGTGCAGGTTACTCTGGATCCTTTCCTGGTAGCCCAATCTTTCCCTTACACAGGTTTCACAAAGACCACCTACACTGACTTGTTTTGAAGCTATTTCAGTTGTATATTAAGAGGAAAGTTTAAAGGACCAGACCTGACACATTCATATATCATACCAACACCCTTTACAAAATACCATCAGCTCTGTGGGCAAGATGCCCAGTAGAAGGGTTGGATGCTTTACAGTGATGTTTCTAACATTTGTAAAGGCTATAAGGACTTTGGTTAATGGTCTGTTTCAGCTGCCTGATGACTAACACAATTTTATATGATTCTAATTAGAACTGTACCAGTCCTTGATGCAAATTTAACACATTCGCTCCCTGCGACAGGTGTGCTGCCAGCTCATACCTAGAATCCAGAAATTAGGCCAAAGTCTCCTTCCTCCATCACTGATATAAATATTAAAGAGGGCCTACCAGCAGTGAGATCTAAGACACTGTGCCTTCCACTCCACTCTTACAGGACCTACTGCCATTCACTTGCAGATCAGAAATTTCAACAGTTTGAGTTTTATGCATCTAACACTCCTGCATAAGATTTCCAGGACAGAAAACTACCAGGAGGAGTTTTGGACATGCCAAATTTGCCACTTGCATGCAGGAGAACTGGGCAGCAGATGCCAAGCAGGTCCACCCCACACTCCCTGGAAGTGTCAGACCTGGACACATCTGAAGCATGGTAGCTCTAGTCCTGCTTCAGCAATAGTTTTATCTTGCTTTGAGTCAGAGGGGCAGGTAGGACAGCGATGAACCCAAAAGCATGCTCATTAACTTCACATGGAAGTTAAGAACATACTTAAAAGCTTTGCTGAACCAAGTCTGTAATGAGCAGCCCAATCTAAATAGGGAGACTGCACACCTCATGCAAGGGGGAAGCTGGTGTTAACTGGGAAGAAAAGTGCATGAGAAATCTCCTCAAAATCCTCCCTCGCTCCAGTAAAGCCATGCTCATGCAACATTCAAGCAAAGCCAGGATGCTTTCTGCTGAGCTGGGACCGTACGGCAGCATCTCGCTTGCAGGAATACCCATTCCTTCTCTAATGCATAAACGTAACTGCTTGGTCATTGTCAAACGTATACCGGGCACTGGGAGTGATGCATCTTCTTTTACACATCATGCCCAATTGTTAACACCTCTTATCTTGTAGCCAGATATTAAGGATACAAGCTGGCACAAAATAACCTTATTTATTATATACCACGCTCATTTAGAAATCACCATTGATTTTTAAAAACCACAGGGGGAAGTAATTAGATTTAGTAGGTAGCAAAGCTTCTAACTGATGGTGTAGAGTCCTTTTTTTCAGCACTCCCTATACACAAAGTTGCAGAAAAATTAAATAAAAAAACTTGTCCTTCTCACCAGGCACAAAAATAAATAAAACAAAATCAACATTTCACCAAATGCATAAAACGTGCTTGCTGGCATGTGCTGTGAGGGTGTCACTCAGGAGAGCATTTAAACGCATATGCTTGTATTTAATGAGTTAGATAAGAATTCAGAGTAGGTTTAACATCAAGCATGTGTGTCTGTGTTTTGCTGCGTAGGGGAGATGTGGTAAACCAAGGTCTCAGGAGCTGAAGCACCCCAGGGGTACGGAGCTCGGCAGTGAGGAAAGCCAAGCGTGTCTTGCCCCTGCAGAGCTGCTCGGCATTTTTCAGGGCTGATCCCTCGTGTTTCATATGAAACACGCACATTATTGCACTTCGGCTGTGCTTGCCAAAAATAGTCTACTGCAGCCATGTGGTGGTTCTCCCTCTACGAGGAAGAACAGCTGATACCTCCTTGTCTCACAGTAACTCTTACCGCTTTAAATCAAGTTGACTGAAATACATAAATCCCCCTTTTTTTCGTGCCTGCGGACAGGTTAGCAGATGTTTTCAACATCCAGGCTGAAACTGTAAACGATGAGACAAACTTGGACCTCTGGAGGTTTGTGTGAGGCTTGATGCAGGAGAGGAACTGCCTTCGCCTGTACCTGCACTGCTGCCTCAATGCAGGCAACTGAGCCACTCAACTGCAGTCAGGAGGAAGAGGAGGATGCCTGAACCCCAGGGGGGTGGTGTGCCACAAGGACAACCCCCCCAGCTCCCCTGCGCCCATTCCTGCCTTCTGAGCTCTCTCCTTGGATCTCTGTGATTAGACAGGTAAAAAAAAAAAAAAAAAAAAGTGACCTCAGTTTCAGCTTTGAAATTAACTGAATTTTTTTTTTTTTTTTAAAGCACGATCCATGTAAGTAAAAACACTAAATGCCCGAGTTTTCTGTCTAGTCAGCTTCTACTGCATGATCCCAGCATAAAGAAAAAACTTCACACTGGATGCATCCCTCCAAGAGAACCTCCTGTTCCAGGTGATGCTTTTTACTCAGGTGTACAGAATTATTATTGACAAACCAGTTGCACCTGGAGGCCCAGACAGAAATCAGGAGCCAGCAGGCATTTTACTGTGCAAACACACAGTAAAAGCCTGACAAGGAGCTTGCAACTGTAAATACACACAGCTAGAGAAAGGCACGACTGGAGGGGGCCCGCAGCAGTGATGCCAACTGCCTGCCACTCAGAGATGGTGGGGGCACAGGAGGACCAAGGCATGCACCTCCTGCCTCCAGATGGAAACATCCCCCTCACCCCTCTTGATTTTTTATATCTGTTATTTTTTCCCCACAGAATTTTGTCCTACTAAAAGTTGTCCAATCTGGACACCTAGAGAACGAAGCCCCCAAATGGGCACCAGAGAGATGGTCCTGGCCACCCCCAGCAGGGGACCAGCAGGACCATCTTTGCAGCTATTATTTACGGACCAGTGATGAAGGGGGGGGACGTTTTCTGCTCGTTAAGAGGCAGGGGGAGTGGGACCACCGCTGTACTCCTTCCATGCACGCACAGCACTGGGCAGCTACTGAATGAGACAATGCTCCCTCATTAGGGAGAGGGGCGACAAATGCATCTGTCATCCTTCTGTTACTATTTCCAAATGAACCCAATTAAGTTAATTAATTTTTTTCAGTGCAACAAAAATGGCAAGAAGAGGCTGGAACACTAAATGAGAATAAAGATAAAATATCACTCCTCCTTCTGCAACCCAGATCTCAAGATTGTTTACTTTCAAATTAAAATAATTTTCAAAACAATAACTTACTTGAAGAAAATCACTAAATGTTTTTCTCTGTGGCTGCTTAATTTGAAAAGTCACACCCACTCTTCTCCCTGCAACCAAGTATGATTAATGCAAAGCAACATACTTTCCTAAAAGAGGAATTGCTGTCACACTTCGGTAATCTCAATCAATTATGGATACTTCAAAAAATACAATGAGCTTACATTTAATCACTATAAAAGTTTAAAGAGAAGGTTATGTTACATGCTTTCAATATATGAGGATACAGGCATGTAATTTTCATTGGGACTAAACCTTTTAAGGGAATCTGGTAGGTAATTTACATATAAAGACACAATTTCATAATTGACTATTTCTGGTTTGTCTCCTGATGGAGTCTTTAAAATCAAATAGGATGCTAATTCATTAACAGTTTTGTGTATAAGTCTATATGTTTTGCCTACCTTACAGATTTCTAGAAGGTAGAGAAAGAAGAAAAGCTTTCCATTTTTTGCACTCTGCCATAGATTTGAGTTAGGAAAGAAAAAGGCCAACAGTAATAAGGCAGATATAGGATAAATCTTTAAATATGATTCATTTAAATTATTTCCATTTCATTGCCGCTTTATCCTTTTTTATGTTAATGATTTGATGATTGTACCTAGCAAAACCAAAAAAATCATACTTTTTTCTTTTGAAGAAATGACAGCATGAGTGAACTTCAGTGCATGAAAAACACATTCTCTAGAAAAAAATTCTATCATCTTTTACTGATCAATTAAAAAGAATCATGACAACAGGAGAGCATGCCTTCAGTTTGTAAACTGGTTTTAGTTCTCTTACAAACAAAATCATGGATGCATCTGGAACTTCTACATGAAGTTCAATCAAATGCAAACAAACCTAAGAAGTTTTGGCTAAGAAGCACATGTATTACACACACAGTGACAACACAAGAACCCTTTTCAGATGAGGGTTTCACTGTGCCATGCCCTGTATGAGACCCAGGCTTCAAGAAACTTTTCAAGGTAGTCAGAAGTTGCAGAAAATTTTATCTCTTACTGCAGAAACTGAGTGACCTCCACTATACAGAATGCCTTGCTTCCACCTCCTAGCAAAGATTTATGCAACCACTAGAAAATATAATCTCTACTCTGCTGCGCGTGTTCAAAGTCAACATCCTCATCATCTCTGTTACTACACACTCTGTTACTCACACCTTGTGCTTTGCTCCCTCTAACATCAAACCACCTAGGAACCTAATACTCTCGCTGAGACATAGTTAACTGGAATTATCCTCCATCTGGCTGCAACACAGTCAGCTGCAGTAAGAGTGAAGATGTTTTTTATCGTTTTGTCCCAGGTCTCTCATAATGGTCACGGAATTAGTTCTTCTAAGACTCCTACAATGCAGTTGAACAGCATTATTGCATTGTTTCAGATTTAGAAAAAGGCATGTAAAAAACCCCTACCCTTTAGAAGTGGCTTCTATTTTGATGCTTAGAGGCTCTGAATTGCCTCTGGAGACTCCAGTGAATTTATACAGATCACCTAAGTTGCTGACTGAAGTACTCAGATCAAATGCCTAAAATTGAGATGCGAGTATTCCCTGTTGGAGATCGAGTTTCCAAGGTACTGCCTAGCATTGTAGAAGTTTATCCAGGTGACACCATCAAATAAATCAGGAGAAGCAGACAGTGTTTACATGGGCACATCTAAACTATGGTGTCTGGGAAATTTTCCGAGCTCCTACTCTGGATGTATATTCTGGCCACATCCCAACTTAATGTCAGGGCAAGTGCTAAGTCCCACTGTCTCCTCTCCAGGTCCTGTTTTCAACGGGAGGAAAACCTTGGTAACTCGGGAAACCCAAGTTTTACTCTAACACATTGAATGACCAGGACTGCAGCAGAGCCCTGCACGCTTTGGCACCAGTTAAATCATTTGGGACTGCAGACACATAGAAAGTTGAAAAAACTCAGCACCCAGGAAGCTTATAAAAGTCTTTAATGACCCAACAACCTACGCTCTGTCATTCTGCAACATTATCCTCTAGAATTCATGTTATTATTATTTTTTAATTATTACTATCTGTCATCCTTATTTAAGGATCAAACTTTCTGGGTCTGGTGAAGGCTGCAGCTCCTTCTCTATACACACAGAAGCTCCCAAGCAATCCCAGCAAATGACCCCGCCCTGTGTCGGGAACAGCCCGGCAGCCAAGGCCGGCTCTGGTTCTCAGGCACTTTTGTTTCTAGTGTCAATGGGGGATGAGACCGGTGCCAAAGTGGCTGACTCGTGGAGGAAATGGTCCATAACAAGTCCCTAACACTGCCCGTAACAAGGTCAGCCATTTGTTTCACTGTTCGATACTTTCCTGGCAATTGATGCCCCCATCCATAGCGTGTCTGGTAATAAGCAAAGCATCCTGCTATAAGCTCTTCCATGCTGCCTACCTATAGCCTGATACTCATTCACAAAAGCTTTCCTGTACACAAGCTTAATGGATAAAGCAATCAATACAAATAAAATCAGACTCTGTTTTCCTTCCCTAAGTAGAGTCTGAATCTTAGGGGTTTGTCTGACCTACTCCCTAGGTCCAGAATAACTAAAGACAATATGGATATTTACGATCCGCCACAACAATTCTAACATAATTGTGACATGTGGGTAATTTCCTCAACTCAGTTTATTGCCTGGCAAAAAGAATCACTGGTGAAAACCAATGTGGTGCTGTAGTGCTGGAGACCATCAGAGGAACATGGGACAGCCTTTGAAACCAGTATTTCAGGTGTCAGATCTCACTTTGTACCAAAACGGTAAAGCACAGATCAAGAATTCAGAATTTTAGCAAAACTGCCTTTCAGTATCTCTTAAGAAAGAGATGAAGCCAAAGAGCTACATGCACTTGCTTTCTATCAAGGTTCTCATTAGGCTTTCATGCCACCAGTAAAAATAGAAAGGGAGCTGAAAGCCAGGCTTTTGTTGGAGGTTCTGGGCTGGTTTGATCTACCTGTTGCAGAGAAGTACAGTATGTTCCCTGTTATTCATGTTTTAATGTCCTGTCTCCCATGCTGTATTTCACCATGAACACGTTCCCCACAAAGCAAAAACGGTGAAAAGATGAGGTGAACTACAGAAACTCATGAATATCAGGTTCTAAAGGCATGGAAAAGCACCAGTGTGGCCAAGGATTGCTTTTTTTCATACTCCTCTATAAGCACCCAGGATGTCATCGCAATCTGGGACAAATGCTAATAAACCATTTCATATTTTTTCACTCAAAAGATTCTTACTCCGGAGTTTTCACCCTGAACATACATCAGTGTTACAATCACCAGGAGACACTGAGAAGTTCAGTTTTCTGTCTCATGCAAAATTGTGAATATGTACAGAATCCTGCACTGAGGACAAACCTGGGGACACCTCGCAGCCAGACAGACCCAGGGCTCAGCTCCCTGCTGTTCCCCACTACATTGCTGCACCTCTGTATGCTCTTTGGCCAGCTCTTTCACCCCTGTATGCTTGTCTTTACCCTTTAAGCTTTTGTCTGCTGCCTCCATTTGGTCTGGAAGTTTTTCAAGACAGAAACCACTTACGCCAGAATAGTGCTCCACTCTCAACACCAAAAATGACCAAGAGATGTTTGCCAGTTATGATACATGGTTCTCTGTATTTTAAAGCTTTTCCTCACTAGGATTTAGACACTGATTACAAATTACATGCTGAACAGGTCTGAAAAACTTAGCAGAAAATCTGCTACTACAATGGGAGGCTACTCCATCAACAGCATTATTCCCAGCACAAACATGCAAGCCCGGCAGGGCAACCCAGAAGGCAGGAGCTGCGTTTCACGGAGAGCGTGGGAGTTATAATCTTACTGATTTATGGGACACTAACTGCCTTGCAAGGCAGTAATGGTTTCCCACAGAGGTCATCACAGGCTGTTTATCAGTCTGCTTTGAGCAAATCCCCATTAATAAATAGGTGGCTGCAATGTTCATTAAGAAAACCATGAGTCACATGACAGAACCGTAACTTTACAATTTCAGTTCTACTGGAGAGCCTACGAACATGGAGAACTTGATGAAGCATGTATTCCCGAGAGAGGAATATTAATTAAATAAAATACAGACATGCACAGATAGATTGGCACAGTTTGTGTGCTCTGCACTGGTTGAATTACTTTCATGTGACCACACTTTATACTTACTTTTCCATACATTGATCTCTGAGCCTAGATTTTACCTCCTTATCTTCTCTTTGTCCATCTAGCACATAAGAAAGATTTATAGCATGTTACACAGGGTGAACCTGTGAAAAAGCAGTTACCATGGCAACCCAGTATTTCTTTTCTGTATAAACTTGAAGTACTGAAGCAGAGGAACGCCAGAACCCCACGCCAACTTCAAAGTTGCTCTTTGTTCCTATTACGATGTTTTAAACCAAGCAAAATATTTTACTGCCATCAAGCAACCATATTAAATGTCTTTTAAAACCCTTTAAGAAAACACAGCCCTCATGGTCAGTCACTACAAAGCACCACTACAGCCTGCCACACATCGAACACATTATCACAGAAGAAGTATCTCAAGAGATGCCCCAGTCACAGACACCTGTGAAGAAACACGTGAAAGTGCAATAGGTCACTGCGTGCCACCACACGAATTCAGTATTACAGATCAATTTTGCAATATTAAAATACTTCACAGTCAGATTCCTACACTTTCCTCTACTGGATCACAAACATTGACCCTTCAAAGATTAATCATAGCTGTATTTTCTAAAGGTATAAAAACAGAGACTCCGTTTCAGTGAACCAGCACTATGCCTTTGGCCTGCCATTTATCACAGACTACTTTATGTTCATGTGCATAGGCTCCACTGCCCCTAAGTTTATTATTTCCCAGCAAATTGCATCTCAATTCAGGGCACCCTCCCTTTTGTATTGACATCAGGCAGCTTTACTGCAGAAGTCACCAGCAGATACCTTGGGGTCAGGCTGCTTGACACAAACCCTCGAGCATCTTCATGCCATGGGCTACACACAGGGAAAAGGTGAGCAGAACTGGGGTCCTGCCTGCACCGTGGAGCAGAGACTCTGTTCTCTGTAAGCAAAACTTTTCTGCCTAGGGTGGGCAGGGTCTGTGGCCCACACACCACACAGAGCCCAAGAGGTCCAACACAAATAAACAGATGTGCACCAAGGTGGCCTAGACATCTGCTAGGACCATTTGTCCAGACCTTTTGATATAAAGCATTTCTTGGGGGAGGGGAAGGGGAGAATCCAGGAGGAAAATAGAGTATCTTTCCAGGGAAAACCAGATAAATGGTAGACCTACAAATAGTGAAACAGTAACCTCTTTTTCTCTCTCCTTTCTTTTCATATGGGAAACACTGGCGTTAATAGTTTTGTCTACAGGATACATTACTCACCTTGGAGTGTGGAGACCCAAATTTATAATTTTGACTAAGGAACTTACAAGCTCAGCATCCTTCAGCAACATGACCCTGGCACCTCCAATTCTCCATGAAGTACTACCATACAGCAGCACAATTGTGCCTACTGAACATCTGAGCAGATAGATTGACTAGGACAGGCCTAAGCAGCCATCCCAATTGCTTCATATCCTGATACTGCTTTTTCTTCTCCCTATTGCAGTATATCTCCCACATGGCTGAAGCCCTTGCCAATGCCCATCGCTGCCCAGCTCCCACACCCTCGCATCCCCATGGTGGGACCCAAGACCAGCTCCTGTGCACGCTGCACTTGTCCTGAACTCCCTTCCAAGTGAAATCAGTACAACTTTTTTTTATTAGTAGTAAGGGCTGAATTTCCTGTAGCACCGGTAGCATGGAAACACAATCTCTGTTTCACAATATTAAAAACACATTTTCCAATCAGAATGTGGTAGAAAGAGAGGGAAAGAGGTAGTGGGATACACATGCATCCCACTGAAGACAGCTGAGCCTCAGAAAGTCACACATAAATATGGGAGCACTGCATCTGAGGGAAAAAAACAGTGCTTTTTTTGGGCTATGATAGAAATTGGATGGATATAGCAAATATGTAGTTTGCTATGTAAACTGTGAGGTGACTGACTGTTTTTTCACCTGCTGAAGTGCTCCTGCTGTGATATGCTACAGTATTTTGTGTACAGATGGAAACCAAAGCTCAGGCACTTTCTTCTTCAGTTATTGAGGCAGTCTAATAGCATTCCCAGTGAACCCGGCAATGTGGTGTTATTAAGCAGAAGCCCACTGCTGATCTCACAAAGACTGGTATCAGAGCAGAGTCATTCCTTTTTACTGCAGAACTCCATTTTAATTTTATTCAAGGAGGCAGCGTGATCTCATAGGCAAGGCATCAGGAGACCTGGGTTGTGTTCCCCGCCATGCCATGTGATCATAGGCAAAACATGCAAGTGCTTTGTGTTTTCTTTTTTTTTTTAATCATCTGCTGCATGCTGGAAATGATCATTATTTACTGCCACAGAGTGCTCTGAGATCAATGAATAATAAACCCTAAAGAAATGCTAAGTGTTACCAATGAAGTGTGCGATTTTTATATGATTAGAACGATATAAATCAGGACTAACCCCAGTGTCATCAACGTAATGCAAAATCATGCCTTGAGGTCATCTGAATTGGTAGTAAAGTTCCTGGGAACAACATACGACCCAGTGAAAGCACAGTTTAGTACTCAGCACACGAATGATGTAATGGTATAACAGGCTTTGACATGGAAGACAAAGTGCTGTAGAACAAAAAAAGTGAGTTCATCTTATCTTGTTCATATTGTGTCAATTTTCCTTTCCTTTTACGATTGAATTCTCTCGCAGACATATTCTACCTCTTTCTGTTCCTGCTAAGCTTTGTCTTGTTCTTACGGCCTCCTCCGTTCTCCCCTTTCCAAATTCATGCTGTGCGTAAAATTGTCTCACTTATTTAGAGTAAGATTTACTCTTTTTGGCCCAGTGCTCTGCTCCACTGTAGGCCACCAGTCCTAAAGCAGGGAGATTTAGCATGTGTTTCATAAAATATTTCAATTCTCGGTTCATGTTTTTATTCTTTTGCATTTCTTTTATTTTTCCTTTTTATGGAATTTCATCAACACCACAGGATTGGTACCTGGGCTCTAAAAACAGCTGATTCAACAACGTGTTATCCCATCATACTCAAGACAGTACATACAAATGATAATTCTCTATCAGGTTTGTTCCTCATTAGTCTGAATTCTGTAAGAAAGTCAGAAACTCAGTGAGCATTGCTGGCTGTACCTTGAATCTAATTTAATCCTCAGAGTAGCATCGCTATATCTATTATTAATAACCAAACTCCCAGCATCACATCACACGGGTGCTCTGAACATTTAAAAGATGAAAGAAAACAGAAATATTTATGTATCGGACATTTACATACCTTGGACATTTAAGCCAAGACTATCACAAGAAATGCATATTTGTGTTGGTTTTGGCTGGGATAGTTAATTTTCTTCATAGTAGCTCGTATGGGGCTATGTTTTGGATTTGTGCTGAGAACAGTGTTGATGATACAGAGATGTTTTCGTTACTGCTGAGCAGTGCTTACACAGAGTCAAGACCTTTTCTGCTTCTCACCCCACCCCACCAGCGAGTAGCCTGGAGGAGCACAAGAAGTTGGGAAGGGACACAGCCACGACAGCTGACCCCAACTAACTAAAGGGATATTCCAGACCATACGACATCATGCTCAGCACATAAAGCTGGGGGAAGAAGAAGGAAGGGGGGACGTTCACAGTGATGGCGTTTGTCTTCCCAGCTCACCGTTAGGCGTGATGGAGCCCTGCTTCCCTGGAGATGGCTGAACACCTGCCTGCCAATGGGAAGTGGTGAATTAATTCCTTCGTTTGCTTTGCTTGCGCGCATGGCTTTTGCTTTACCTATTAAACTGTCTTTATCTCAACCCATGAGTTTTCTCACTTTTACTCTTCTGATTCTCTCCCCCATCCCACCGGCGGAGGGGGGAGCAAGCAGCTGTGTGGGGATTAGATGCCAGCTGGGGTTAAACCACAACACTATTGCAACGAATAAACCTCATAACTCTAGACAAAATCAGTATTTAAAAAGAAAGAAGCCACTGCTTAGAACCAATGTTGTTCATAAGACAGGAAATAAGGTAATATGACGTGCATCTCTGGGCCTCTGGTCACTGGTGGGTACCCACTCTTCCCCCAGGAGACAAGAAACTTGAAATGGAGGGAATATAAGGTAAAAGAGATTATGGCAATTATGACTAGTTATGATTCTTAAACACCCCAAGCCATGCTGACTGTTGCAAATGTGCTGGAAATTGTTGTTATTAGGATTACAGCTGTGACAGGGGGACTGCAGCTGCAATTCTTTACTTCCATTACATGCAAAAGGCTTTTTGAAAGCCACAGGTTTCTGTTAAAACTCGATGGCAAGGTAGATACTGCAATACCTGCAAGTTAGCTCAGTTCTATTCTGTATTTTCCTTTAACATCTGTAGAGCTTTGTGGGATCAAAGACAGCTCTCCCTATCTTTCTGGAGAGGGAAACATAATTGAGAGCTACAGAACAGACAGATCTTCCATCGGCCCTAACCTCCAACAGGATGGTGGGACATGATCTCTGCAAGAGAACTGCCAGGTCCATAGCAGGATTCAGCACAAGCTCTACAAGCCAAACCAGTGTCAAATGCATTAATTGATCCAGCTTAGAGAAAAAAACAGGTCTTTTAACTCTCAGGTGTGTGTATCACTTACTGCCAGCCTAAACACAGAAGAGATTGAAATACCCTTTTAGTGAAAAAGGGTTTAAAATCCTCCTGGTTTTCTATTTTGGGTAGCAAGTTCATTTGCCCAGATGGAAGAAATGAACTCCTAGAAGGCTCTGCTTATATAGCCAGGTAGCACTAGTGACAACAGATATAAAACAGTTTAAAATATTGCAAGTGAAGTTGTTCTGCTTGATTTTGAAAAAGAATTAAAAGCATTTCCAGTTTGCCATTGCCAAGTCAAATTTTGCCTATAACAAAAAATCAAACTCTTAATAAAACCAGGAAGCGTAGGTACGTTCCAATAACCAAAAATGATTGAGCTGTTACAGCTCAGCAATTTACTGGCCATCCACTGAGTTGCAATAACTATGTGTGCACTTTAAGCCCACCTCAGTAGGCTGAAATAAAATATATTTGCTAAAAACATACTTCAGGGGATACCTGCAGCTGTTTCACAGAGGTTTAAACCCACCACGCTAGTGATTGGAGTAAGACAAGAGCACACCACCAGTAGACTAGCGTGTTTTGCCCAATAAACTAGGATTTGTTAAGCCACAGCTATTTGACTGCTTCCAACCATGCAAATTCACCATTACTCCATTAGCTGAAAGACTAGATGCTCACAGTGACACCAGCTCAAATTAAAACTGCTGCAGATTCAGAAAGAAACAGTCGAGACCAACAGTTATAGATACACTGAAAGCTTTTGAGATAGCTGCCCTCCAGGATACATAGCATAATCAGACACTGAAGCCAGTAGAATTATAGGATCATGTCAATCACAGTTCTTTAGGTTTCTCTTAAACACATAGATCTGAAAATTTGAAAACAAAACATGTTTCCGCATATATTTTTAAAAATGAATGGTCCACTTTGTGGGGTTTCTTAGTGCTCCTGTATGCAAATCTACATGTTAATCCTTTCTGAATCACTATACATATGATAAATATTTAATTCCTTGCACTGACATTACAGGTTGAATACTTTTATATTCCTACCACATTATTAAAGCCACAAACAGTGGGGAACAGACTGAAATAATCAATTTTATTTGATCATTCTCGGCCATAGCCACTGCAAGGATAAATCTGCCAAAGTAAAGGAGAACGTGACAGTGCAAGAAGGCACCGAAGAGCTTGAGAAACTTGTTCATTTGGCATGATGTGACAGTGGTGACGTGTTGCCTCCTATCTGCGTGGAGAAAGAGCTTCCAACAGACTTTAGAAAACTTTTGTGTGGTCTCAAAGCAGATAAGTGGAAAAGCATGGACAGAGACATCATTTTTTCAACACCCATAACCTTAAGGAAAATAATTAAGCCATAGGCACTTGCCCAATTATAACTGGGCATTTGAAGCCTAATTATGATCTTTTCCAGTGAATTCACAGGGATAAAGTCAGGAGCAGACGAGAGAAGCCCACCACCAGAGGCAGGGATGAGATATCTGCAGGCAGGTGGGTTCTCTTCCAGCAAACATCCAGAAGGTCTGACAGCAAGCTCTGCTCCTCCTGCTGTACAGAGATCCTGTCACTAGGAGGGAAGCGTTTGCAGAAATGTGGTCCCATGGGAACTTTGTACAAACCCCCTCCCTCCCAGCTCTGCCATCACAATTTTGGACTGGCTGAAAAGTCCCAGACACCAACTTCCTTCAAAATCTCTCATGCCCATGGTGCCCCAGGGTCCCACCACCACTGCTCTGCCACCCACCCTCTGCAACCAGAGTAGCAAACTGCCAATTTCTCTTCCAGCTCTTTTCAGTCCAGAGCGCCAGAGCTGTACTCATAGTGATTTTTCCATCATTGTTAATTTGCAGATTATCCAATCGCATTTGATCGAGACAGAGAGAAGAAACTAACAATATAGCACTGCATTTAGGAACACTAATTGCAAATTACTCTTAAATAATACATCAGCCCTCTCTTAATTATGGCATCTTTCATTCTCCTCAGAAAAGTGCAGCATCTGCTAATGTATTTTTCCAATTATTAGTATGAAGTTGCAGGGAAAAAGTAGAGCAGTGGCTCCTTTGTATCTTGACCTGCTCTCAGCCTAAGTTTCCCTGAATGTCCATAAAGCTTTTTTATTTTTTCCTTTCTGACTTAAAAAATTCATTCTTAAGATATATTTTTTGAACCAAGGCTCACTCACTAACACCTTTTCTGAAGGAAAGGGTACACTAGGAAACTGGTTTGCCTGAGTAAGTAACTAAATCTTTTATTTCCCATTCATTTCCAAAGGCTTTCAAGGCTGAACTGCTGTAAATTCTGCAAATTTCATCTTTCTACTTGCTTTACTGTGCCAAAGTCCTTGCTGCCATTTTCTCCATTTAATCTGCCATTTTCCTCAGTACTTGTATGAGGGATTGAAAGATGCTGAAGCATGTGCTGCCAGCCCAGTTCTATACATGCCCATCGCCAGAGTTTTCAAAAGGCATCCATCACTCTGAGCTCTTTAATGTCTTCTCATCAAATATGAGGATGGCCGTGACAAATTCTCAGCAGTAGTGAGCCCTAAGCATTTGCACCTGTTACTAGCTCTGGCACTGAAAACCAAGCACTTGGCACATTAGCTTCTGCACCCAAAGCAAATGGCCTTTGAAAAACATTAAGGAAAATTATTTTCCCAGCACTACCCACTATGTCAGTGGTGGAGCTAGAACCTGAGCTCAGCTCTTCTTGATTTAATACCCTGGATGTTACTGCTTCTTGGGAGCACTGCACTCTAAGGCCTCTAATTTGAATTTTTAAATAACTCAGAACATTGGCAACTAGATCTGTTAATTTTATTCTGTTGTCTAATACTTCCAACAAGCTCCAAATAAATCATGTTTAGTCCATAGAGCTGACATGCAACAGCTCCAGACCTACTGCTACCTATAAAGAACACAGGCTTGCTATGGGATCTTCAGGTGGCTGTATTGAGCCAGTCAGCTATCTCACCTGTAGCCCCATGACAGTATCACCAAACTAATAACCCAAATGAGACACCCTTCTCACTCCAGCAAGTTAATCATATATCTTTATCTGACAGGTGCAGCCTCAAGATTATTGCTCTGAGCAACCAGTTTTCCTTTCCTCAGAGAAACCCAACAATTAATAATCAAAGGAAAAGAAAAAAACAACCTCAACCTCAGTGAAAATCAGCATGGGTCTTCAAAGAGATTTTTCAGCCTGTACTTCACAGGACATGCATTCTCTTACTAACAAAAACCAAAGATGGGCTTTTAGGTTCTCAGATGTGTTGGCCTGTGAATCTCCTTGCCCTAACATAACCTAGAGCTGAACAAAGGACAATTTCTTTTATTTCATTTGAGTCCATCATTGGACTGAAAACCTTTTCAAATTTTACAGGAAAACCAGTACAGTCAAAATATCTATTTCAAGGTAGAAAAGGTGAGAGGTTTGATGGAGACCTTCTTTCTCCTTCTTTTCAGAAGTAATCAGGGTCTATACTGGTTCCCAAATCCTACCTTTAGAAAACATCCCTGAGACCAGTATGTTACCACAAAACATTTCAGCTTCAACGCACAGCACGTGGACGCTGCCAAAATTTTTCTAACCATCCCTAGCAGAGTTGCAGCCTCAGCAAAGCCACTCTTCCTGGGCATCCTCGAATTTCCCTGTCACTGGCAGTGGGAGCCCGTTCTTGCATTTCCTCAGAGAATGCAAAACAGGATACAGCCCTAATGGTGAAACAGCCCTCATAGATAATGAAATAGAAAATCTGGCAGATTTTCAGACACACTACTACCTGCCTATGAATACAAAGCAGTTTTGCTTGACAGTCAGCTAAAGCACTGGGACCCCTGCCTGGGTTTGGGTTAGTCTCCTGGAAGACTTTAAACAAATGTTTGTGATAGATCAGCATTACACTGCTCAGTTAGTCTCATCCAAAAGACATGACACCCACATCAGTCTTTGGTGACTCAAGTAAAAATCCCACCCCTTTTCCAGCAGCACTGTGCATGCTCCTACTAGGTTTTTCTTCAAAGCAGTGCCCAGCCCATTCCTGGGTATTTTCACTGGCAATCCCATAGATCCAGGTATTAACAGCCAGGTTATTAGCTGGTGCTGCTCAACTGCATTCGTAACTGCATCCACACAATTTCCATTTGTTCCAGACAACAATTTTAACACCGACAGACCTCGCGTGGGGTCTATTAACCCCACAGTATCCAGGCAGGTAAGAATGAACAACTTTCCTCTCTTCCCAGCAGCCGTAACAGCTGAAGTGTTAAGAGCATACCGAGGGCAATGCTCTTTTTAATAGCACTTAGCACAATTAAGCTTTATTAATTCAGAGCTGTTATTTTACAGCTTCATTTGTTTCTGCCAATTTTATGTTTTGAAGGGTGGAGAAAGCATGAAGGAATAACAATTTAAGTGAAGCTCAGCAGATGGAGAATGAGTACCTCTTTTTCTCTCCATCGCTGCTAAAAACAGAAGTATTCCACCTCAAAGGGATCCCTTGCCAAAAAGAGGAAAAAAGAAACAACTCAGCAATTACCATAGCATTTGAACCATCAAAGACAAGTATGTTTCTTTGCAGTGTTGCACAGGGAGATGTAGCTGGGAAGAAGACAGGCACCTCAGCAGCACCATGAATTGTGGTGGGTAGTCAGTGTAGTGAAAGGCATCTTCTGCAGACTCAGGCTCCAAGCCAAACTGGCACTTTTCAGCCTCTCTTTTTTTTTCCTAACACTCTGGTATAACAGGGGGAAAGCTGCAGGAGAACAGGAACCGAACGTGCCAAGTTGCCACCAAGTGTGCGAGCTGGTTGTGTTCCTACTTTTCTGTGCATGACTCTTCTCCACTCCGCATACCTGGCAGCAATTCACCTCTGCACCAAGGAATAGGACAAAACCCACACTCCTCCAGGTATAAAGCATACAGAGCAAACACACACTCAGGCCTCATGACTAAATCCTGGCACAGGCAGACTGCATTGCAATTAAAGGATCATACAGGCTCATGAGAGGGAAAAGATAAAGACATGTTTGTACGGGAAGTGTCACAGGTCACGGGAAGCTATGTTGCTGTCCAAGCTGGAGAAGGAGGGTGAATCAGTAATTCAAAGCACAGGAACAAAAAAGATTTTAAAAATCACATCACTCTGAAATGGTCCAAAGGAGGAAACATGTTGCTGCTAATGGGAGATGTCATTGGTTTGCAACTCAAGGGTACTACTGAGGCAGAGCTGCAGCAGCCCCATCACACTCAATGTCATTACAGCGTGTTAGTCCTGTAGGTCCTAGTGGAAGCCCCCATATAGGAGGGCCTCTAGCACATGGTGGTGAGACAGGAAACACAGCAAGCAATAATCACCTTGGGGCAAGATACAGAAGGTACAGAATGGGGAATGGCAAATCTCCCACCCACCACCTCCCTGAAAACAGAGAAACAAGAGCAGAACATGGTGCAGGATCCTGCCTGGGGGATTTTTTTTTTTTCACTCTGCTCTTCAGCTCACTGCACAAAATGTTCACGTACCACAGTAACGAGCACAGTATAGAAATGCCTCCAGAGGTAGATTAGAGACAGCCAAACAAGAATGCCGCAGCTAAAGGGATAATCAGAGCTCCTCTCCACAGGGAAACGGCAAGTCTTGGCACTTCTCTGTCAAATGACTTCTAAAAATGAACTCAGGAGACAGATCCGGTCCTGATGGCATGACAAGAGTTAAATTGCAGCACTGGGAGCCTGTCATGGCTCCTGTAGCTACAGAATTGATCTGCTCAGAGGACATGTATGCCCATAAGTATTTCTCCGGCATCCTCCACTATGGGCAGTGGTGAGGTCCTGGCCAGGATGCTGCATCAGATCACACTATCACCCTCCACTTTGGAACCAACTTTTACTTTTTCCTGGGAAGGCCAACTTTTTTCTTTTTTCTACCCCAGTTTCCAGTAGAACAAGGCAGCATAGGCTCAGTAAGTTTCACTTGGAGCTTATTATCCCATGATTTAAAAATCCACCCTTTCTTGTGCTACCCCCTTAGTATCACCTAGGAAGGCAGGACCCAAACTTTCCTGTCAGCTGAGGCTAGGGGAATGCAGAAAACTTGTTTGATTCCCCTTCAAATGAATTGTAGCAAACACATTTTTTCTTATCTATGTAAAAGCACAAGAAAAATCAATGTTACAGCTAATACACCCTTTCATTGGACCAGAGTAATCAGTAATAGATGTCTGCACTGCAAAATAACGCTTGGCAAACCCAGAGTCCTTTAGGGTCAACAGAGAGATGTCATTCCTTCCTACACAAAATCATTAACACTGACGCCACAGATATGCTACTTGTAATGCTGGGTAAATATCCCAGAAAGATTAATAATATTTTCATTCAACTCTCTATTTAAAGGAATATAGAAGCACCATTTCATCCCTAAGCTGATAATAGGGTCCACGTGTGAAAATAAAAGTGACATGAATAAGATTTCAATGGAAAAAGCTTTACCCAAGGAAAAGTTTCTACATCAAAGCAGGCAGATAATCTGACAATATTTTCTTCTACAAAACTGGATAAAGTTACTTAATGATTTAAACGAGATACAATATTATAATTTTTATTAGTCCCTAAAGAGCCACAACTAAGCTGCAAGGGAAAATTGCTTGACTTACCCTGGTAGGAAATCTAAAGTAATTGTTTATCTTTTTCTGTTTTGCATGATCATGACCAGAAACGCAAACAAATAACTGATTTTCAAAAATTACAGCTGCAAACATTAGTGGGTTTGGTGCGAAAGTACTCGGGAGTTAAAAAGTATGCAAGGATCTGACCAATTTTCCAAATCAGCGGGAGTAGGAGGCTCCATCCTCTCTCATGCTCCTTGCGCTGCTGTTGTGTTTCTTGACCATCAGCTCACACTAGGGGCATTGCCAAGAGGTGCAGGACATCAGGGAGAGCAAGATACTTCTCCAGCAGGACGTACCTGGACTTATGAAGTAAGGAGGGACCTTTCTAAAGGGAAGAGTTTCAAGCTGGCCACCCCTCCTAAGAGCAACTAAGTGCTAACTGAATTCTATTCTAAGAGGTAGCAGAAAAAACTAACGGACTTTCCCTGCCTGCTTAAACAAATTATATACATGGCTTTTAAGGGATAAGTATCAGTAATAATATGTGCAATAAGCAGCTCAGCTGCTATCAAGTGAGAGCCATTCTTCGTCTCTCTGGTGGGCAGTTGGATTTCCCCCACTGCACCTGATACTTATGCTAGCAGAGATATGAGTGTGGTACAGGTGTTGCCATTTTAATAACAGTGAACTATGCAATAATTTGGTCACAAGTGAAGAAACCACTTACAAAACTAACCACAGATTTGCTAGCATTTTGGTTACATTCTCAACAATTTTTCTTCTCTCCCATTTTTTCACTCACTCAATCCTCGCCACAGTCAGTAGGGGTACATACACACATGGCATCTGAGGATAACCTGGCCTTGAAGTTTAACCCTTCACCTATCTCCTGAGTTTTCCGGGTCCCCCAGACAATGTTATTAAGGATCCCCAGGTTAAACATCTGTCAAGAAGAGAGGTAAGGCAATAGTAACTCAACAGGAACAGAAATTGGTGTATTAGGACCACAAACATATTTGTAAAATGAACATGCTGTCATGTAATCCCTACAGAAGAACTAGAAAGATCTTGCTAGTTCTTTAAGCATAGATGTTACAGCTCTCCCTTGGTTCTCCATATATATGTAATCCTGGTCGTAATTACATGCATATGTTAGATATTATTTATAATTCAATGACGAGAGATAGGTTTCATTTTTGTTTGGTCACTGCTGCTCTGCACGTTTGTGCTGCATAAAGCACAGATCTACTTTGCCAATCAAAATCCGGTATCTGAGATCCCTATGGTCAAAAATGCTTCAATTTTTTTTTTTAATCCTTCAAAAGCTTTTTCTTTATCCACAGTGCTCAAAATTTCTTCTTCTGCTTCTTGTTTTCTGTCTAACTTCTTGATCCTAATGCTTATACTATGCCTATCACTAACGAATCTGAGTAGCAAAGAAGCCAGAGCAACTTACAGAAAAAATGCTCCTCTTCAGAGATCAAACACACTCACCAGATCGCTTAGGGGCCTTCTAGACTAGGTTCAGTTTCTCATACCAAAAATCAGGTTTCACCCTTTCCCCTGTAGCACTAGGGTGACAGCCCTGATCAGGAACTGCAGGGAAGTCTCAGGATTTGGTTTAGAAGCAGTATAAAATGTTTATTTGTGAGCAGCACATCAGGAAAGCAACTCTGTATCCTCTCAGTATTTGGGCCATCTGCCTCTTTACTGAGGGACCAAACCAGAAGTACTTTGGACATAGATCACAAGTTCTCCTCTGCAAGAAACTGACAACAAGCAATCACTTTAATCTCAAATTATAGGTATTAATAGTAGCAAAAAAAAAGGCTGTATTTCCACAAGGCCAGTAGACAACTGGGAACATTATACATCCAAAAAGAGCATTAGGGCACCAGGCTACAGAAACACCTTCAGGTATCAGAGAGCTGGGAGGAAGAAGAAGCACTTGCCTACAGATTTATGAAACCAAAAAGAGTTTAGAGTGTACCACATCAGCAGACATCGGATGCTCAAACCGTCCTACTTTCTCTAACAGACAGCTTGGGGACAGCCCAGTCTCCTGAAACACTCATTTTGAAAGTCCCTCTGGTCCAATAACAATGAAGGTATGCATTGGTTTATATCACTAATGCTGTTCATAGTGCAACCAGCCTATAAAACCAGAACTAACCTGCTGAACAGATACTTGAGACAAAAAATACGTCAGTGAATTACAGCTGGATTTGCTTTCTTCCCCTTTTGTTACTGAGCCACCTATTGACACTGCATCTACTTTTAGTTTTACTCATTGTTAAGTTCGTATTGCAGAAATCAAAGATACTGGGAGATTCATTATTTCATTTGTTCCTGAAGGGAAGACAGCAAACAAGGTATGTCCATAGGTGGATTGCTGGGTAAATGACAAGCGGGGTACATAGAACTTGGGGAAATCCAGCCATGCTAACCAAAATGATTTAATTTGATCTTAGTCAATAAATATTGCATCAAAATTCAGAACAAGAAATAGAAAGTTTGTACATGAGATTTATGTTTCACTCTATGATTCACATTATAAGTGGTTTGATTAAATATTTATTCTAATATCCACTTGGGTTAAGAATTATACCAATCTGTCTGTACATATCTATGCAGAAGCTCTTAGGAAATCTTATTAATGCACCAGAAATGCATTATCAACCTTCTAGTT
This sequence comes from Pandion haliaetus, assembly GCA_013401275.1. NCBI lineage: Eukaryota > Metazoa > Chordata > Aves > Accipitriformes > Pandionidae > Pandion > Pandion haliaetus. The sequence goes on along the minus strand of VYZV01013939.1, from coordinate 187,873 downwards.
TTATTCTAAAACCATTTTTTTTTCTTTCTTGCTAAAAAAACCTGCCAATGTAATTTATTCCTTGCCACCATGGGCTATTGATCTTCACAGCTGTTGCTCATGGGCTAAATGAAGAGAGGTTTCCCTAAAAAGAGAATGTCACTTCTCAGACTTCTCAACTACCTTCAGAAGCAGAAGTTCAGTAGTGTGAACATTAAAGGAGAACTTTTAGAAGGTTGTACGTAAGCTCTGCTGATTCACCCTGCTCTTTGATACATTTCAAGATTTAGATTAAATTCTTCAAAAAGCTAAACTTCATCCCTCTGATAGTTCAGTTAACAACATATTCTTTCTGCTAGAGGGAATTATTATGATAGCTTGGCTTGTCTCAGGTTAAAATCAGCCCAAAAGTGCATGTTATTTTCCTGAGAAGACAAAGAGATCAACAATATTTACATGAAAACAGGCCTGAATATTTAAAAAGGCAGGTGATGTTGAGAGACATTTAAGAAGACTTGCTCTTAAAATTGTTTATGGCTCAGACTGAAAATGAGCTCAAGATAAGCCTCCATCTTCTCCTTTCTATCATTAAAAGTATTTACAGGATGCTTGCAAGCCACAGGAAACTAAGTTACCCCAAGACATCTGATCCAGCCCACTAGATAGTGGCCATGTTTTGAAAGGATCTGTCTGGACCTTTGAAGAACTTCACAACGTCCTCACAAATTATGACCAAGTTCAAGCTTCCCGTTTCCTAGAAAACTCACAGAACAGTTCAAAGACCAGCTACTAACCCAATCTAACTTGACTTGATATTCTGTGACAGTCTGGATTAGACAAGAACACAGAGTTCAATGTCTTTTAGTGGTGGTGTAATGGATTATCTTCTTCTGTATTTACAGGAAAACAAACCTTATGTACCCTCATCTTCATTCTTCTAAATAAACAAGCCACATCTCTAGTATTTTTTAGTGAGATCCCCATATATATCTTTTCCAGCTTTCTGATCATCCTAGTAGCCCTTCTTGGCACCTTTCTTGAATAGAGATGTCCAGGCTTCTGTACGTATTTCGTTAATAGCATCTTATATTGAAGTTGGAAGTACTGTGTATTTGTAGTAGTCAATTATTCTTTAAATCATAGTAATTCCTTAAGCTGTGGTGACGCTGTCATGTGTTTCAGCTCTTCTTCAGATTGCCTAATGCACCACTGGAAGACAGTCAGCTCTGGATATGATAAGCACAGCACACAAATATTGGATAGGATAGGACAAGACAGGATAGAAGGAAACAAAAGTTACTGTCCACGCTGTTACAGATCACAATAACATCAAAGACTAAAAGTTCAAACAGCAAAAAGCAAATATAATACAAGCTACAATAATATAGATCTTTATAATGAAAAAGTAGATATCTTCGGTTTATGCCATTCACAAGATCATGAAATGATAGGGATTTATGGTTTTTTAAACAAAAGAAGTATTTCAATTAGGCTCATGGGAGATGAGTACGGGGCTTTATATTCACAGCTTCATTTTAACCAGGGAAAATCACTGACTCCTGCATGAGGCAGCATTCAGCTTCTTTCCTTTCCTTAAGCAGGGCACCTGGCTTGCCTCGGGAATCCAAACCCAGCAGGACTCCTCTCTGGCATCTACCTCCTGACTAGCCGTGGGTGTATCTACTGACATTAAGCAGCATGAGATCTTCTCAAGGAAGCAAAGCCCTACATGAAAAGATTTCACTGTGAAAGGAGGGAAAGTCTTTAAAGGGAAAACTGCCCAGCACGTTACTCCAGAAGCCAAGTTGAACTTTCATTTTAGATACGAGCATTTGGTAAGAACAGAGTGCTCATCTACTTCCTACAGTAAATTATTCTTCCTCAGCTGTATTTCTGTATACTTTAAATTTTGATATAAACTTCTACTGAAAAGAAATCCCAGCAGTTATAATCCTAGCAATTATGTAGGCACTTTTTGCTAGACACCAGAACTTGAATTGTTACCAGTGACAAAAGCACTGTGCCCTGAAGGAAGTAGGACAATGTATTCCCATCATGTAAAGATGATGAACCCCTCTCCACATAATGAAAAACTGAAAACATTGTCCAGCAACATCTATGGGAAAAAAAAAACAAAATATAAAGCAGCAAGACCCAAAGGTCTTAAAGCCTAGCTAAGAAGTTTGACAGCCAAATTACACCAGGGAAAAATCTTAAGCAGAGAATTAATGCTGTGCCAACATTGAAAAAGTAAAAGCAGTTAGGACAACTATAAACTATAGTCTGACATCAACCTCAGGCAGGTGAATGTAAAAGTTAATACAAAATGCAATTGATAAAGATGAGTACAGTCAATAGCTCAGAGCATACTTCAATCGCTGAAATACCTTGCCAAACAAACCTGACTTCATTCTTTAATGAGGTTGCAAGTTTGGTTGCTGAAGTCTGGTTGTATTGATATAGTGCACTTCCCTTTTTAGAAAATGTTTGATTTTGTGTGGTGCAACACTCGTATTAAAAATTAACATGATAGAGTGCCAATAAAGTGTGCATTAAATGAATTCAGACCTGGCTAAGACAGATCTCAAAAATACTTATCAGTAGGGAATCGCACATGATGGATGGGTGTTTGCAGAGGTTTCTTCAGGAATTATTATTACGCTTGAAGCCACTGTACATTTTCATCAGTGTGCAGGAAGAAAAAGTAACTTTGCTGCTAATAGAATGCCTGCTTGATACAGAGCCTGGAAAAGCAGTGAGCAGTGAAGAAGGCGGGACAGTCTAATACAGCAGCAATCTGGGTTGCTTAGGAATCCATTCCAAAACCACGTATTTTTACAAAGCAAGGTGAAAAATGACACAAGAAACAAGGTGCTCAGGAAAGTGGAACTTGTCTCTGGAAGGCAGCAGCTCTGAAGGAATTTAGGCTAATGAGCTACAGCAGCTGAACCCAAATCCTTTATTCAGTGATGTTGCAAAAGGGATCTGCAAACAGAAGACTACAAATGGCAAGAACTGGAAGAAGAACTGGAAAACTAGTGCAGATTATGATCGGTATTGCTACAGTGAGATTGATATTTTTTAAATAATGCAGAAAATTGCCATAAAAAAAAAATCAAGGTATAAAAAAAAAAAATCTTAGAATGAGACTTTAAAAAGCTTAGCTTACATAGTTTACCAGCAATGAAATATCTGACTGCATTACAGGGTCTAACTACTGCCACTTAAAAAAAAATTTCAGATGGGAAAAACTATAGAAAGAGCATGACTGGCCATAGGATTGACTATAGGAAGACCTAAGTCAATTCTCCAGTTCTCACTATCTTTGTATCAAATGGGATTTTGTTCCAGAAAATAAAATAATAATAATAAAAAAAAAAAGCCAAGTGAACTGAACTGCTAAAGCTCAGATCTTTAATGGCCCTGGCTGAGTAAAATATATTCCTTAAAAAAGTTATGCATCCAGTGTGAAAGTCAATAGATGCATCCTAACCCACAGTCTCCTACTTAATCCAGCACACAGCAGCAAAGCTTAATGGTGTGATCCTCTAATTGTCACACAACAGACTCCTCGATGACTTACTGGGAGCTTGGTGCACTTGCTGCAGTTCAGGTCTGGGCCTCTTACCTGGGCAGCACCCTTCTGCCCTTCGCTTGGTGTAGGCTCAATGAATTTGAACCATTCAATTTGAAAGACAAAAAGAGAGAAAGGAGTAAAGATTTGGCAGACTTTTCACTCATAGTGATAGGCTAATACAGAGGAAAGGAAAATGCTTTCAAATTAGTAATATTTTCCATCTAGATGAAGCGTTCATGGCCTTTGGATGGGCAGAATTAATATCTCCACTTCACAAATAGGACAAGTGGGTCACCAAGGAGTTAGGACATGCTACTCCCTGACCACCCTGTCAGATGCCTTTACTACCTGTCACAACTAAAATAGGTTATAAGACCTAGAAATAAATCAGTATTTGTGGATACCAGACCATGGTGTCTCAGACAGACCATGGAGACAGTTCATGGGTCTGTTCCATATTATCTTCAATTAATTTCAAATGTAGCGTAATAGCATTTTTGTGCAGTTATTGCATAATAATAACAACGGGCAACCCAGCTGCGTGCTCAGTATTCATATATAATGTCTCGGGTGTCACTAAGTCTGCAGTCCAACCCCAAGACACACAATCAGGTTTTCTCTGAGTCCTGTCCCAGGGAGGACAGCACCTCACCTGTGGCCACTGGCCCTCCATTGCACCTCCAGCCCCACAGCCCACCACAACCACCACCGAACAGCAAAGCTGTAAAAAACAGACATAGCTGAAAAAATACATAGCTGAAAAATCTGCACACATTTAAGCTGCTAAGTACTATATATGTTGTTACACAAAATATTCACTGACCTCTTGCTGAATGCATTTTAATTGTAATTATGTAATTATTCAGTCAGCTCCAGCTGCTAGAACTCCATCCTGGTATGTCTGAAAGTAAATGGCTTTTCAGACTGGTTGCTCAGAAGGCTGGAAAGTATCTGCAGATTGATATGCAGCTGGGAAGGGAGTCTTCCCAGGCCCCTCTGTTTTTCATGACTTCTCGCATCAATTTATCAATAGGTTTTTAATGCTCTTATCAATGAGTTCCTACTAGGTTAACAGCCTGAAGTATGGATGAAACACATAGTCAGGGAGAGGCTTACAGTTTATTGATTTCCAGGGGGTATTTCCAAACTTTTTAACATTCTCTTGTTTTCATCAAAGTGTAAATTGAGTTTGAACTTTCAAGGTAGCAGGTGTGCTTCTTGAGTTTCCTTGTGAGGATTTTCTCTCATTAATTAATCAATATGTTAAAAGCTTGGGTTTACCAATTGGCAAAGCTTCAACTGATTCAACTTGGAAAGATTTCTAAACTTAACACTGGCTTAGTGTTTGTGCTTTCCTACAAATAATACGATGTTACTAAAGAGAATTTTTTTGGCCCTTCCAACCTCTGAAAGGGCCTTATGCTAATGCTAGGTCAAGCTTCCTGTAGGGTGAAATAAGTTTTTAAGTATCCAAATTCAGTAACACTGCCCTTCTCATTTGGCTAAGACAGTATCCAGGATCATCCCCATTAATGAGAATATCACACTTGCAGTATTGAAAAGTGGGTCTGGATGACACAAAGGGTAAATGCCATTTCTCTAGATGAAGCATAATGTTATTGCCATCAGCAGGACAGACAACAAAACTTTTTAATCCTTTTAAAGATTATCCAAGAGGGTAAAAAAATTACCCAAGCAGTTCAAGCAAGTCAAGGTCAGAGTCAGGAAAAAAAAACAAAACAAAAAAACCCAACCAACCAACAGTTTTACTGCTTCCCACCCTCATACTCTAATTAAATACAATCAACACTAGCATTAACGATGCCCATTTCTTATGGGTTTCTGTCTTGTGGAAGGGTTCCCTGGGGTGTAAGACACATTTCGATCCAAAGCCTCCTCTACAGCTTGGGCTTTCAGAACGACCCTTTACAATAGGACTTCTCTGGGGTCTAATAATGATGTAACTCAATTCCTACTCAGCCTTTTCCCACTGAGCTCAAAAATTATTATCCAGAGAACTGGCAGTATCTCTCAACCACCACAATGGCATTGGTCTTTCAGAAACTGGGCTAAGAAACAAACTGGATTTGTTCAGTTGCTTATCAATAAATTTTGCAAAGCCTTTTCTACTTCTCCTGCTCTCTATAAAGATGTCACAGTTTGCACATCCCAGGTATTTCTAAACATGCCAGAGGTTTATCGGAGCTGATTATGCTTTGTGAATAGCTAACTAGGACTATATAAACAACTGAAAGCTTAGGCTTTAAGAAGATTTTTGTCTAGCAATTTATATCAGATCCATCAGTAGGGATGATAGTGTTAAAATTCTTGACAGTGTTTGGTAGTCTAGTAACAACAGAATTAAAAAATCTGTTTAGTTATTCAGTCAGGATTCCTAGCATTGTTTACAACACAAAGGGACTTATATATACATTAATTACATTCAACTTTAAAAATTTAAACCCATGGCATTACAGGAAAGATTTATAATGCAAATGACCAAGGCAAAAAGACTGTTAGGAGAAAGCAGAAAATTAATTACAAAGACTTACGCAGTTAATAACGGCTTTGCACATAATACTATCGTGTTTCTTTTTCATAAGTTAGAGCTGGAAACTGATTGTAATTATTAGGGATGCCTCAGCTCTGCTGATTTCCTTAGACCTCTTGCAAAGGCACTTTTAGAGGTTACTGAAAGGAGCAAATTACTCAGTTTCACATTATAAACAAAAATCTGACATTTTCTAATGCAGAATCAACTCCTCTAACAGAGCCTTTGTCATGAAGCAATCTCCCCTACTAAGAGAACACCCCAAAATTGCTCTATATGCATAGAGTACATGTTGACTCTCCCTTGCTTAAGCAATTGCTTTTTGTTACTCTCCAGAAGGGTCTGTTAAGACAGTGACTCCCACATTGTCCCTGTAGGCACCAGGAATAATTCTAAAGATTGTTTCCCCTTTCTAGTCAGACTAGTAATGGCTCAAGTAAGAAAAGAAAGACTTGAAGCAAGCTATAAGAAGAGCAGAATATAAAAATTTGTTTAAATAAACATAACTAGTGTCACTTGGATGCTGCAGATTGCAGGAGATGGTACAAAAGAGAGGAGAGAGTTTATGTATCAGTGGTGTAAACAACAGTCAGAAAGTCATCATCAAAATCACAAGAGGGTACCTCACTAGTCCACTTACTGTGAGTTGCCCACCTACCACCTTTGCTTTCACTTCATGTGCTTGAGAAACTGCAGCATATAGAAGTCCCAACTCTCCCATCTCAGTCTGCCTCCCTGCCTCATGCTCTGCAGCTACTACCCCAAAGAAATCCAACAGTTCCCCCTTCACCCAAACACTAGTACAGAGTTCATGTTCCCCATTTGTACTGACCTCTCCAAAATGCTCATTTCTTTCCCAAGATTAAAACATACATTTCACGTACACATGTAAATTTTCTATAAGGCTGCTCTGTCCCCTTGAGTTAGGCTGGGCAACTTATCTACGTACTGACTCAGGTCCTCATTTTGGTTTTCCATTTTCTAGGCTGTGAGACCCCTGAGGAAGGGATTATTGTGATATTTGCACCTCATAACAGTGTTGTGAAAATTACAAGTGTTTTAACAAATACACAGCAACATCTACATATATCAGACAACCCAAACAAAATAACCAAGATGGAAATGTTGCTTCTAACAAGCAAATGAGAAATAGTAGGGCAGAGGATTGCGTTTCCCATGCTCTATCCCCTGTGTATCTCCAAGCTTACTTTGGCAGAGTACTACTTTTTAGGGGTTCTTTGCTGGCACTAGCAGGTTTTAAATGAATATAAAATAAGTGAAAAATATTCCACATTGAAATAGTATGTGGCACTGTATTGAGATGTAAAATTTTAAAGAGACATCTTGTCAACGGTATTGGACGTGAATCTAAAGGTATCTCATCTAAGAGACAGTACGGTATTTCCACAGGGCAAGAATTAAAACATATATAAATCTATTCTAAACATTCAGTTCACCCCTTTGATTTCAAGAGTCCAGATTTCCCAAAACAAAGAAATTCTGCAAGATCTGTTTTGTGTACACCAGTGGAAGCAACACATCTGTTAATGCCAAGAGGTTTAGTTAAGCACATTCAGAACAGATTTGCTGCACAATGTTAGTGGCGCTGAACCTGAAAGCAATCGTTAGAGAAGGAATTTATTCTTGTGCTAACCCCAAGCAAGAGTCACCATCCAGCCAATTTAATATCAACAGCAGTAATTTCAACAATATGATATTTAACCACAATCCTAAAATGGCTCAGTCTGGAAGCAATGCAGTATCAGCGCTTGAAAGAATGCATCCCCAGTAACATCTGAAGAGGTAGGAAAGACTCAAGGCCACAGTAGCTTTTTCATGGGGTTGCATACACAGCTTTTGCTTGAACTTTTTCTTAATTGAGGTTGCAAAAGAGGATGCTGAGGAATGAACCCACATACTGTTTTAGTCAACAGCAAAGTCTTCAGAGGACATTAACTAAGGACAAGTTCTTTGCTCTGGGAGCACCTGGATACAGTGATACACCACAACCTGTGTATATGCCAAGGGACACTCAGGTACCCATCAGCCCTTTACAGCTTTTGCAGCAGTGAACCCCTAAATGCATCATCAAAGGAGATCACAAGGCCCACAGATTAACCCTTTTTTCCTTCTGT
>VYZV01013939.1:154487-179561 GCA_013401275.1 Pandion haliaetus | reverse complement strand
AACCCTTTTTTCCTTCTGTAATTCTTTCATTTCCCCTCCTCTCTTCTCCAGCAAATTCCCCCTCCCCAGAGACAAATTCCCTTCCACTCCTGCTCCCTTGTCCAACAATGGAGGATATTTTCTTTTTGCTGTTGTGGCCCTCTAAGCAACCCCGGCTGAGGGAAACTCAGACAGCAGTCCCTAAGCCAGATGCAGTTTTTCATGATAAATCATTTGGCCTTGAAAACTTTCTTGTGGCTTTTGGGAGGGAGGATGTCAGTTCAAAAAAGTTCAAATTGTTCAAATTCTGACCCACATTGACAATGCCTTTATGAGACTTTCCTTATGAATCCTAACCTTGTGTCAATGTATTCATTGTGTGTCTTATCATGCTAGATGATTAGATCTTTCTGCATACCCGCACATTAGGTGAAATCCCATTTCCACTAAGATTTAGTTTTACAATGGATTTCAAAGGCAGAAGATTGCAATCATTAAGAAAAAGAAGTAGACATACAAGCTGATAGAAACCTCCATTTCTCAGTAGCTGCTGCAAACAAAGCATGCTGTGAAACTGTTCCACTGAACAGATTGACAATTATATGACAAATGTAACACCCTGAAATAAAATACCACCACTGCTTTCGTAACATGTTTTATATGCACTTGCTTCTCAATAAGCAAGGATGAAATAAATAAAAAAGACACAGGAAAAAAACCCAAATAATATTAAAAGCACAGAAAAAACACCCAGAACTTTGCACTAAAGAGATTATTGGTCTGATCTAGTATTGCAGTCTCCGTGCTCTTACAAGCCTCAATATTCTCCTCACCATAATGCTGAAGAAACACTGTATTTCATATCTGGAATTTTCTTGTAGGGTTCTTTCTCTCCTGAAGTTTATTGTACTTTGTGAAAGGATATTCTCAAGATGCCACAGACAAAATAAATGTAAGAATTCCTGCTGATAGCTCCTTGACTAATTGCCATGAATGCATCCAGCATGCCAGTGGGGTTTTCTCTCCGTGTCAGCATCTATTTCTCCTGCAAGCCTCAGTAAAATAAGATTTTGCTGCTGAAGGAGACATTTATATCAGCTTTTTATCAGTCCTTCTGTACTACCTGTGGATAACTTAAATGGCTTAAAGTATTTCATTAAATTAAATAGGATAAGTAGACACAAGTTCTTACAAAGGATCAGATGAACTTTAAGGCATTAGGAGATAAAATAATACCTAATCAATGCTTCTATAAAGGGTTTCTTGTTCCCTTATCATTTGTAAGAAAACAAATGTACTTGCACTGATAGATCATAGACTTACAGCCTCCAGGAGTGGCTGGTTGTGGCTAAGCATTCCCATCTGTCAGCACAGTGGCCTTGATTTAGCATTATCTAACCTCTGATAACACAAATTAAATATCCCCACTTCTCATTCAAACAACAAGCAAAGTTGTTATCAGACAACTCACTGTAAGCAAACTGATTTAGGGAAATGCATCACCATGAACAAAGAAGTTACCCACTTGCTGAATGTTTTCAATAACTTCAGTGTCTTCTTCTTCAATCAATTACCCTTTACCAGTCTCCAACACTTTTGTCTGAAGCAAAAGAGTTACTGTACTTTAACCAGCACAGCTCCTAGCTCTCCACTCATTAAGTCCTTCTCTTAAAATTTCCTTTTTCTTTCACTTTCTCATGCACGTACACACATTGTTGAAGTTTACATAGCTGATCCTAAGTCAAGAAAACAATCTTCATTTTTATCAGATTATAGTTGAAATGTACTAAGCAAGCATGCTTTTCTGATAGATTGCTTGATTAAAAAAAAAAAAACCCAACCCAAATAAAATTACCCCAAACTCCCCCACAAACTCATAACTTAATTTGAATCATCACAGAGGTATATTTTAACTTTTAACAATTCTTGTCTTCATTTCTTTGCAGTTGCCAGCAAAAGAGGACACTCAGAAATGAGCAACTTGAGATAAATTTGATTGGGGGACAATTTCAATACCATGATCTGCAGATCAGAGGAAGGACACTTCAACATAGTAGTGAATAGTTTAGATAAGTTCAGTCATGACTCATACACTCCAGAAAGAGAAAATGATGAAACTGATAATTTAACAAAGTAAATATAAATGGTTATTTACCTGCACACTCGCTACGGCTCATCAGAATTGCATTTGCTTCTGTGTTTGATTATTACAAACTTGTATCCAGCCTAAAGAAGTCACAGAGTATTTCTACAGTGCAAATGAGATAGTATGAGTACCAGAACCACTAAAGCTGTCACTACTCAGAATTCATCTACATTCTTCTGAGAAACGAGCCTGCTGGGAACAGCACTCTGCTGCACTGAGGCTGCTTTGGTACCCACGTTAGTTCAGGTATTTCTAACAACCCACTACAGACAGACCAAGGGCTTTGGAGTCATGAGCACCCTTGGAGTAGAAGACACACATCCTTGGAAGTGTTGGTCCTCTGAGTGGCCCATGCAGAGCTCTACACGTGCCACAAGCTGCTGGTGAAGAGGATGTCTCCAAAATGCAAGCTAAGCTGGACTTAGTTTACCTTATACTGATATAGATAGGCTTTTTTAAAATTATTATTATTTTTGCAGAAGGTGCAAAAAGCCAAGGAATAGATATAAAATACATGTCTATGTAAAGTCCACCGTACCCAAATGTTCTGTAAGCTCAGCTTTTCCATATTTCTTCAAGTTCTGGAAAGAATATTGATGGATATATTGGCCAGTTTAGATGGAATTCTAAGATCACTTTTGATAGATATCTGGGAGGCCTCTGTGCAACATATGCATATAAAAGACTGGAAAGGAGTCCTGCTGTTAAAACTTTGTAGCTCTCCCATTCACCTATAAGTGGAATGGAAAGAATGAGGAAGCCAGTTGCAAAATTAGTCTCAGAAGTCCCATCAAGATTGAGTTATGGGCCCTGGAAGACCCATATTTCTTTTGTAAATATTTTAAACTCTTATCTTTGCAGAAGGCAAAACCAGACCATTTCTGAAACAGAACTTCTGGTGATCTTGTTGGGGGGCCAGACATCTTCAGCACTGGCAGGCTCAAAATACCTTGGCTCTGTGCTTTGGATAGAGACAGAACATGTCAGTGAGCCAAACTGAAATCCCTTCCTACCTTGCCAGGTAAGTGTTTATAATTGAGCCTCTTCTGCTGCCGGTGAGGACATCTTGAATATTTATGTGAGCTCCTTCTTCCAAGAAAGCCATTCAACATCCATTTGGTGAGATGGAGGGTGCAGAGCCTGGCCCTGCCTCCGAGAGATTAAATCCAGGATTAAGAGCACAATTATAAGAAACTGTAGAGTGCAAATATCAAAGACTGAAGAACCAAAATGTATTAACTGTGTTAGGGCTGTGAAATCCATTTTAGTCAGAGCTTTCTGATTTTATTGAAGATCTCTGGGTTGGGCTGGTGTGCCTATAGGAGCTCAAGTCCCACATTGGCCCTGGCCATCACAGAACAGAAGTAAGACTATTTTTTGTTTCCTTGATAATAGACAGGTCTAAAGTAGTGTATTGGGTTTCCATGGCAAGGTTTTGGTAGCAGGGGGGGTACAGGGGTGGCTTCTGTGAGAACCTACTAGGAGCTTCCCCTATGTCTGACAGAGCCAATGCCAGCCGACTCCAAGACAGACCTGCCGCTGGCTAAGGCCAAGCCCATCAGCGACAGTGGTAGTGCCTCTGGGAGAACAGATTTAAGAAGGAGAAAAGTTGCTGTGGAACAGAAACTGCAGCCACAGAGAGGAGTGAGAATATGTGAAAGAAACAACCTTGCAGACACTAAGGTCAGTGAAGAAGGAGGGGGAGGAGGTACTCTAGGTGCTGGAGCAGAGATTCCCCTGCAGCCCATGGAGGTCCACAGTGGAGCAGATATCCACCTGCAGCCCGTGGAGGACCCCACGCCAGAGCAGGTGGGTGCCCAAAGGAGGCTGTGACCCTGTGGGAAGCCTGTGCTGGAGCAGGCTCCTGGCAGGACCTGCAGAACAGTGGACAGAGGAGCCCATGCTGGAGCAGGTTTGCTGGCAGGACTTGTGACCCCACAGGGTTGCTGAAGCAATCCCCATTCCCCCATCCTCCTCCACCGCTTGGGGTCGCCAGGAGGTAGAGAAAACAGGAGTGAAGTCGAGCCCAGGAAGAAGGGAGGGGTGTGGAAGTAAGGTGTTTTAAGATTCGGGTTTACTTCTCATTACCCTACTCTGATTTTTAATGGCAATAAATTAAATTGGCATTTCCCCAAGTCAAGTCTGTTTTGCCTGTGATGGTAATTGCTGAGTGATCTCCATGTCCTAATCCCAACCCATGAGCCTTTCATTTTACTTACTCTCCCCCATCCAGCTGAGGAGGGGGGAGTGACAGAGTGGCTTGGTGGGCACCTGCCACCCAGCCAAGGTCAACCCACTACAAGTAGGAATGCTCCTGTTGGAATATTGCCTGTATTACTTAGAGTTGATTCATATTTGCCAATAAACTTCCTGCTTAGATGGCTGGCCAGGGTGTCTTGCCCTTTGGAAAGCCATGTCTTAAAGGGTGTCTTAATGGAACCAATCCTCATTGATAATCTGGAAATTTCAAAGAAATAAATCAGGGTCTGGCGCAATGGATTAAGGTCTTCTGCAGTCAAAATCATGGTCATGTTGCTACTTGTCGTGATTTAAGCCCAGCTGGTAACAAAGCACCATGAAGCCGCTTGCTCACTCCTCCCCTCTGGCCTTGGTGGGATGAGGAAGAGAAAATATAAAGAAAAGCTCGTGGATTGAGACAAAGGACAGGGAGGGATCACTCCCCACTTATGGTCACGGGCAAAAGACAGGGTCAACTTGGGGAAGAAACAAAACCAATTTAATTTCTACAAATCAAAGCAAAACAAGGATAATGAGAAGTAAAACCAAACCTTTGAACACCTTCCCCCCATTCGTCCCTTCTTCCCAGCTCAACTCCACTCCCGGTTTTCTCCACCTTCTCTCCACAGCGGCGCAGGGGGACAGGGAATAGGGGTTGCGGTCAGTTCATCACATGTTGTCTCTGCCGCTCCTTCCTCCTCAGGGGGAGAACTCCTCACTTGTCTCCTGATCCACCATGGGGTCTCTCCCACGGGAGACAGTCCTTCACAAACTTCTCCAGTGGGGGTCCTTCCCACAGGCTGCAGTCCTTCACAAACTTCTCTGGCATGGGTCCTTCAGTCACAGACTGCTCCTGTGCGGGCTTTCCCATGGAGTCAGGGCCATCTTCAGGGGCATCTGCCTGCTCTGGCNTGCGGTCAGTTCATCACATGTTGTCTCTGCCGCTCCTTCCTCCTCAGGGGGAGAACTCCTCACTTGTCTCCTGATCCACCATGGGGTCTCTCCCACGGGAGACAGTCCTTCACAAACTTCTCCAGTGGGGGTCCTTCCCACAGGCTGCAGTCCTTCACAAACTTCTCTGGCATGGGTCCTTCAGTCACAGACTGCTCCTGTGCGGGCTTTCCCATGGAGTCAGGGCCATCTTCAGGGGCATCTGCCTGCTCTGGCGTGGGGCCCTCCATGGGCTGCAGGTGGGCATCTGCTCCACCGCTCACCTCCCTGGGCTGCAGGGGGACAGCCTGCCATCTCACCACGAGCTGCAGGGCTATCAGCCTCCTCAGGCGCCCCTCCTCCCCCTCCTTCTTCACTGACCTCAGTATCTGCAGAGGGGTTCCTCTCACGTTCCAATCCCCCCCTCACTACTGGTTCACCTTCTTAGATCTGTTCTCCCAGAGGTGCTACCACCGTCCCTGACTGGGTCGGCCTGGGCCAGAGGCGGGTCCGACTTGGAGCCAGGGGAGCTTCCAGCAGCTTCTCACAGGAGCCACCCCTGCAGCCCCTCCCCCGCTACCAGAAACCCCACCACGCAAACCCAAAACACCACTGATCCCTTTTACAAGACAGTAGAAAAAGTTCTTCATTGGCATGGAAGACAGCAACACGGACATAGGAAGATCATGTGAAGAGACAGTTTTTAGCTGGACACCAGACCTTAACTTTGTGTGCAGTTGTCTGTGCTCCCATCCCAGAGCAGACCTGTGTCATGGAAACTGAGGAGAGATTAATTTGTCATTTGATAGTGATAGACAAAGAGGATGTGAATTAATATAATCAGGCAAGTTTTATTTGGTAAATACACAATCATCAACCAGCTCCAAATACACTGTTCAGGAGCCTGGCATGCAGAACTACAAACACGCAAGGTGGCGTGGATCCCAGCCAAACTTGGCAAGATCTGGCTACTGAGGCTGTATGAACTTGTGAAGTGTTTCACAGGTTTCAGAAGGGACTAAAATTCTTCCTGAGGAGCCAGCTGGCTGGTGATGCAGAGTCAGCACAGATACAGTGAGCATAGTATTTCACATGATAGTACCAATTTTTCTTTGTTTTCCTATATACCTAACTGAGCAAGGAGGAACTGGTCCAGAGGGATTCCTGACTTTATATTTTGAATGAACTGAAGCACTGGGAGCGATGAACTGAGAGGAAACTCAGAACAACCCTGTGCTTTACAGCGTTGGAAGGAGGGAAAAGGAGGACATGCACAGTAGCAGCCACTGGATGCAATCACACGTTATCTAAGCTATTCCTTTTCTTAAAATCCCAGGTAGCTCAGCACTCAGAGCTCTGAGTTTTCTGTTCATGGGGCCAACTATAGCCATGGCTCCTCTCCTCTCACAGAGGCAGAAAAGGATGCAAGGTGACAAGCTGGTAACAGCCCAGTGCTCTCTCCTGCACAGACCAGCCTTGGACGCATATGGATACGCTCTGTCATGTCAACACTGGCTCTTAGGGTCAAGATGAACTTCATTTGCATTCATGCAGACACAGAGGTATGGCATTTCTACATCTTGATTCCCATTTACTCTCATGAGCAGCAGTTTCGAAGCTTAATCCATTTTGTGCCTTCCCACCCCAACGGTGCCTTATTTGTGTCCCTTCTGCTCCCCAGCACTTGCGCTCAGCTCTTTCATCTGATGCTGTAGGTTTGGCTCGATGATTGCACAGCCAGCTTGTCCCAAGTTTTCTTTTCCCACAGGCAAACTAACTTTAAAATGTTATTTATAATTTTAGGCCACCAAAGACTGTACAAGAGATATATGGATTTCAGATGAAGCAGTAATAATAAAAAGAATGTCATTGCTCATTTCTTTAAACAAACTACATGAAGCAAATTAGTGTGTTTTTTTTTCTTTTGAAACTCTTAACCATCAAAACCAATGATCTCATGGTTCTGAAAACAAAGAGAAGTATTGAGAAATGTATTATACAAGGACAAAGACAGATACACTGCAAATAGATTTAAAGGAAAAACAATATAGGTGGAAGGTACTGGATGGCAGAACTTTAAATTACTTCAGTGGGAGTTATAAATGTCCTAAATGGCTCAGAGCCTGGCCATCAATGAATAGCTGATGTGGGGAGTCTGCAAAGCTTGCATGTGGTGCTTGGCTCTCACCAACATTATCCTGCACCCCCATAAACACTAAGTACACCAAAATAAAAAATAAGTTAGTCTAAGTGAATACAAGGAAAAACTTTTCCTACTAAAAATAAACAAAATAGGTTGAGAATGATAAAACTGATACATTTTATAGCATTATGAAATTTTGATTTTTTTTTTTAAATTCAAAAGCAAACAGAAGATACTTTATCTTCTCTTCCTTTTTATTTTAATTTTTATGTTGTTACATTCTGCTTTTGTTTCTTGTGGTTTGTTGCTTCTTGGTGAGCTTTTTTCCCTTCAACTCTAAATCAAACCATAACTGCCTCTTGGAAAAGCTGTAGGTTTTTCCTCCTGTAGATTTCACCCTCTGTGCTCTTGGGTTTGGGGACAGGGCAGAAGCTGAGGTGCTGAAGTACTGAAATGGAAGATTTGAACTCAGCTGATGTAAATTGCTGCAGAAAGCCTACAAATCTCTCTGTAATATATTATATTATTGTCAGCATCATTTTAGTAGGTCCAGAGCAGACAGGTACACTGCATTGGGGTAGCAGTCTGGGGGCAATACTCTGCTACCCAAAGATTTTCAAGAGCATCTAAACCCAGAGAAGAAGCTTGGATGGCTCCCAGCACCCACACAGCAGCTTCCCCAACCACCACCTGCTCCCCACACCCTGGGGACAGGAACAAGCAGACAAAGCCTTGATTTGCATCATGGATAAGAAAAATAAGGATTCACTTTTTCTTTTGAGATCCTCCTTTTTTTGTTGTGCCTCTAAGCACAGGGCAGTGTGGCTCTGAGTACGAGGGAAGCACCGACTGGCAGAAGTCCTCTTTGGCTGGAAGTGAGCATGCTCCAGGGCCAGGAGGAATAACCCATTGGTAGTGGAAGCACTGCTCACAGATAGGGATTCCAACAAAAACTTCATCTTGCAGGAGCTTTAGCATCCATCGGTACTTAAGGAATTTCTCTCTTCACAGTTAATGCTGAAATTGCACCACAAACAGGCAGTTAACCTTAAACTATCTCAGGGTCTAATCCTACCTGGCTTTCACACACACACACAAACTTCTGCTCCCCTGAGAGTTCAGGGACAGCCAGGTTATGGATGAGACCCATATAATCTAAAACTCTTGCCACCAGTCCCTGCTGATGTCCCCCCAAACCACCATTGACAACTTTGCTCTCAGCAGGAAAAAGAGCTCCCTTCCCGACCTCGTGGTGAGACGGCTCCCGGTTCAAACGTTCAAGCTCTGGTGGGCTGGCTAAGGCAATGTTTATAGTTCAGTGGTACGGATAAAAACTTACACAATGCTTTACGCTGTCAAAGCAAAATGTGATCGTTCCAGACTGTGCACTGACATTAGTAAAAATATCAATTAAGGCCAAAAATGCACTTTTACACTGAGCTGCTTGGATTAGATTGTAACCAGCTCAAGGATAAAAAACACTGCTTGTTTATCTTAATCACATTTAAAAATCCAGGCCTTTGTATTATCCTCCCCCACAACAGCCATTTCAAGTGACAGTAGGAATTCCCCAGTGGCTTCAAATGGATTTTTTCTGCCAACACATTCCCTCTTCAGTTTTAAATTTTTCTTTCTCCTGTTTTTATAACTTTTAGGCAAATACAACCAACTCACGATTCCCCCAAACACAAAGAAACAAAGAGAAAAGAATAAAAACTTCAACATACAACAAGAAATAAGTGGGACAATTTGCAACACAGTGCCAAATAAACACTCATTTGCCTTCATTTGAGGTCAGTGGGGGAAATCAGTGGGAAATATTTGTAATTACAGATTGGTGAGAGACAACTGTGGCAGTTGTATGGCCTTTTAATGATACATTTTGCTCTAATTTGGCCTTGGAGATCTTATGATAAATGGAAAACACCCAGAGCTCTGCAGGGTCCCAGACTGTCTATTTGAATGCGTTCAAATATGCCAGATTAATTTGTTTCCAAACTCCAAAATTTTATCTCAATAAAATCTGTGAAATATTACCGCAAACGATTAAATTATGATCAGTGCATTGTGTTCGATGAATATCAGCAAGTCTCATTCGTGTCTCATCTGTAAGTACATATATTACACATAAGCAAAAATTATGTAAAACTTCAGTTCTGTATTACTATACACGCAGGACTTAACATACTATAAAACAGAGATTGGATTACTCCTGATTTTACCACAAGCCTCCTGAAACCTTCCTTGAAACTTGGTTATCAATGTAAACTTTTAAAGGACAGATCCTAGAGGTTTAAAGTCCAGAATACATATGCAAAAAACAAGCAAATGTGCACTGTTTGCAAATCTCATTTTTAAGGTATTGGTGAACCCAACCCACAATTTTTGAAAGCCAGAGGTTCACAACACTTCATAAGGCTTCCAGCTAACTACGTTTATTAAATGATCCCTAACATATGCCAGGAAGAAAGATGAAACCTTGCACACCTAAACTAACTTGTGTCTGGTGATATCTTTTTACTGATAGGAAGATGAGAAACAGAGGTTCAATTTAGATAACTATAAGCACAGAACACTTAAGATATTTTTTAAGTTTTCCATTACTGAACATCTTATTCTGTTACTATTACTGCTTACTGTCCTGGTACCAAGACATTACTGATGCTTATTAAATTTATGCTTAACCAAGCTTATTGCCTGAAGCCCATTTGCAACACTTCTGGGAATAAACTTCACCAGTGCAGCATCCAAACTGAAAACCTAAGAATTAGGTTTATAATTTCTTTAAAATTCAGTTTTTCTTTTGGTCTCTGCCAAGTATATTATACATGTTTCAAAACATGCACCTCTACATTTCCCAAATTTCAGGTCGAGGATTTTTGTTCATGTTTTCTCCTACGCATCACTGACCAAAAGAACTGTTACTACTTTCTCGTTTCTGAGCAATGAGGTTTTTGGTCTGTTTAGGGATTTGATGATTAACAAAAGCAGGCCAGAGGAATGAGGCTACGATTGAAGAATGCCTGCCTCAGCGACAGAAGGAAATCTGGGCTCCTCTGTGTTATCAAGTCACATATTTCATTAAAAAAGTTACCTTCTAAGAGAAAACAGCACTACCGTGCTGCAATCAACCGCTAGCCCCGACCAGAGCACCCACATACAGAAAAGAAAATGCAAACTCTTTCTGCACCTCTGACTTCTTAACCAACCAACTCCTGCAATGGGCACTAGGAGAGCAATTTCAGGGTGGGATGGAAAAAACAGAAAGCATGATTTCTGTGCCTTCTTAATAACAGCTCTGTCCACAGCAACAGTCTCTGTGTACTTATAGACTGAATAGTTGGGCTTTTGGCAGACATAATCTGGTGGAGCGGCTGAGCGTGTGGCTGTCACCAGCAAGAACAGCTCTGTGGCTATAACTCCACCAAGATCTAATGTTATTTTTACTGCACACTGACTGTTTAATATTAGTAATTATGCACATTTCTGAGGTTTCCTTTTTGCATGCAAAAAAACACAATAAACAAGGCAAACACTCAAGCATCCCGCAGCTTTAAATCCTACGACATGGACCATAAGGGCTTTTACGACACCCTGGGTGAGCTCTGTTGTGCAACACTGAGAGGCTGTTTGAAAGTGAAGGACACTCCTTTCCTGCAGGCCTGGTGAGACCGTCAGACTCAAGGATGCAAAACAGAAGGGACATTAAAAAAATAATAATTTTCTTTTACATTGTCTTTGATTCGTGCTTCCATTTTGCTGACAGCCTAGCACCTCATGAACGCAGATGTTCTTTGGCTCTACAGCTTCCTTTAATCAAGGAGAGGTTACCTAATGAGCCTGTGATTTAAGCTTTAATGAGCAAAATAGGGGAAGTTTTGTGACTTATATCCACATTAGTTTAAATCTATACATCTGCACTCACTTAGACCCAGGCCATGCTGGTAGATTTTCCTCCTCAAACCAATGTTTCTCCTGAACAAGACTCTCTGCCTATAATATATGCCAAAACCTTCTTAAATGAAAGACATAAATTAAAATAGAAAAAATAAGAATTCAACAAAAAAATCTATTACATTTTTAAAAAGTAAACATAATCTTTTTAATCTACTGAGCCTTACATCAGGACTCCAGTGTAATGGAGAGAAGAGAACTACACGAGAAGCAACCAGCTTCTCCCTGCTGTGGTGCCATCCCAGTGCCTCTCAAAGCTTATTCTTGGAGGCTTAATCCTGTCTTGTAGCAACTGACTCTATTTGTCCTAAATATTCAGCTGAAAATATGGTCTACATTACAGTATTGCACAGAGAGTCTTTTAAAAGCCCTGTGATCATTAAAGTTAAAAGTCTGATGAGTAATGTTGTTCTGTCTAAAGTATATGTCGTTCCCTTTGCCTCCTTGCTTTATTTTGAGACAGATATACTTAAAATAGTTTTTAAAAAATATGGAGATTATTATCCAATCTAAAAGATTTAATTTAGCATTTCTATGGGTTTTAAATGCATGCCAACACTTTCCTTCATTTCAGCGTTTGGCAACTGTTCACTATTCACAGTTCCAAAGGCTGCAGACACATGTCTGATCATTTTAGGATATTTACAGTTGTAGCCAATAAAGACAGTGCTGATTTTAATTAAACTTTTAATTGCTTTCTGAGACAACAACAAGAAGCCATGATTGCATGAAATTGTGACTGGCTCCTTTAAATAATAGTGGGTGTGGATTGCCAGAAGCATCACTGTCCATCACTTCCTAATGGGTGGGTATAAATAAATGCTAAATCGTCACTCCTGATAACATCAGTAGCAGTTTGGTAATCCAGCCTGACTGCAAACATCTTTGTTTCCAGTGAGAAGCAGAATATGGACTGGACAAAGAAAAAAAGCAACCCATAAATTAACTGTTCTGCCAGTCCGTCCCTGCCTTAGGAAACTATTTACTAACAGCTATGGCAAGCACCAATATATATCATAGCAATTCCTCAGGCCGAATGGGACAATTCAGGGCACTGGGACCAATGCACAGTCACTTCCATGCCACCACTTCAAGTCTATCTCAGGTCTCCAGGGAGCAAAATCTCTGTGCTGCCTTAAGGTTGTACTATAGCATCCATGTTTTCCAGACTTCCCCAAATCCCCTTACTTTTTGGTCTCATCTGGGAGATATCTCACATGCCATTCACATACATGCCCACTCCAGCCATTACTTACATGGAAAACTCCAGCGTTTCTGCAGCCACCCTACAAGGCGCTTTGGCAGATGGAAGCATGGCCATGGCTCGGGGCTGCGTGAGTCACCCACCCTGAGGGACCATCAGCAAGCACCCTCCCAGCTCGGCCAGGGAACCACGGGTGGACAAGAGAAGCGTTAGTGGCCTGTGGCCAGTTCCTCTGGGCACATGTCCATGTCAGAAAGTCACCAGGATGCCTAGGACCGCTGGTTCCCACACGGGTGGCCTTGGGTGCTTCCTCTTGCGGGGCCAGACACTGCGCTGCTGTGTGCAGGACGGCTCCGTGCATAAATAAATGACTTCAGCCACCGGGGCTCTCACCAGCAATGAACTGCCGTTTGACAACATAAATCACCCGCTCAGCCAGCCTGGGGATGATGGAGGCTCAGGAGCCATCAGCTGGTGTGGTCTCTGCCTCAGTGCAACCTTCATGAGAAATGGAGAGAGGAGCACTATGCACCAGCCAGGGACGTCCCACGGGCACTGGTGACCACTCCGAGTACATCAAAACGCTGAGCAGGACCCTTGCTTCATGGCAAGCAAGGGTAACATTTAATTTCTTTTTACAGGCTTCCTTCAGAGCCACTTACACAGTTTACATATTTGAACATATTACATCATTCTGCAAGATTCTGGGAAGACTTGATTCCTTGTTCCTTATTACCACTGTATTTTGGAAAACAACAGCAACTTGGATATATCATTAGTATTTTGTGACAATTAGACAAAACATTGCAAGTTCTCTCTGTACAAAACATTTTCAGGTTCATCAAACATAACTGTGTGGGCCATGGCAAGAAGCAACCTTTTTATATGGTTCCTTATGGCATGGGAGCTGTTAGCCTATCTATAAATGCTTACCAAAGCATCCTGATATAATTTGCCTCTGTGCTGCCATGTAAATACATTTGGTCTCCTCTGTGGACAGGCAAGACAAGACATAAGCTCCTAACCACCAGCTAATAATAATGTTTAGTTATTGGGAGCTCAAAGATGTTTACATAGTTTTAACCAAAAGCTGCTTTGTAAAATGACCTGCCAGACATTAACACTGATATGTTTTAGGTGTGATTATACAACTATTTCAGGCAGGGAAAGCCTTGCCTAAGGGATCCAGGAATGGGCTTTTATGGTCAGCAGTGGCTGGTGATGACAGTCCCACCCACATTTCTAAATTATTAAATATCCCCAACTCCTTTAATCACTGACAACCTCCTTCATTCCCCTAAAGCACCTTAAAACTATTTGACTGCATTTCCCACAGAATTTTCTATTTTTCAACACTGACTCTTTGCTCAACACCTCCTGTATATTATTTCATGTAAATCATGCAAAATTTCACACCAAGCCAGTTGACTTGCTACAGTCTACTCTAAGCACTCATCTGCATGCTGCAAAGCAGCGTGTAACATGCTTGCAAAGATTTTCAAATTTTCAAAGATTTTTTTTTTTTATAGGTTTTCAAACCCCTTCTTCATTAATGGAAGTGCTGAAAATCCCACTCTATTGATAGAAACAGCTCATGATGCAACATGAGAAGACCCATACCAAGAATGACACTGCCTCAGGAACTGGAGGTTTCCCACAAAGTACAAATAAAATGCAAATTATTATTGTACGCCCCACACAGAAATACAGAGAAGCCCTTCACTATCCAGTCCATTTACTCACTTTAGTCAACATTTATCATCAGTCCCATGAGCATTAATGCCATTGTAACTGCAGGCAACAATCTTTTGCATCTCCTTAGTGATACTATACAGCATTAAATGCAAAAGAAGGATCTGTAAATACCTTATCAAAGAACAGCTGGTTTGAGCCACTTCTATACCACAGATATATTTTTCACACCTGTACAACTGCATTGGCATCTGAACTTTACTGGCATTCTGAGTTGAACAAACAAAAAAATCCACAAGTCATCATAACCAATCTTTAGAAGGGAAAAAAAGGGGACTGATGAATGAAAATTATCCATCAAATGCTCACAAAGCCTAGTCAATTATTTCCAAGCTCAAAACTTATTATTTCCCATATAATTTTCCCATTTTTGCCAAGTTCTGCCTGCAGTTAAATTCCCCAAACAGTTAAATCCCCTTTAGCTTGAGTGATGTCAATTAGTTTACACAAGTTTAACTGAGAATGGGATTTTTTCCCCACTGGTAATGTCTTTACTCAAATGGCAGAATGGAGCACTGGTCTGCTGAAAGCCAGGAAGACCCTGGGGAGCACTGCAGATTCTGCACTTGTTCTGCCCATGAAATTTTGCTGATTTCAATGACTGCTTCGTGGATGGGACATACCACACGTTGGCCACAGGAATCAAGGAAAAAGACCAGAAGCTAAGGTTGCTTTCCATCTTCAAATCAAATGTGATATACATCAAATCAATATTGCACTGTTACATTCCAGAGCGTTTAAATTAGTATTCTTCAGAAGCTGTTGAGCTGCATAGGATATGTAATAAAATATGGGCTAAGTGACTGATAATCTACCATGCAGACCTCAAACTTTGGAGCATTAAATTGAAAAGCCTTTAATTATACCTCTCCTACTTCTATCTCCAAATTCCCAGCACTATAACACAAACTAGAGAACCTATGGAGGATCCCCTTAATTAATTTGTTCATCAGCATTTTAGACTGTTTGCTGTATTTTCATGTGCTGCTTTGACAATTCATATTTTACACTTTGAAAATATTGGTGTGCACTTGCACTCAAATGCAAGTCCTAGGTAATGCAATGAGAATTCCTGCACCAAGTTCAATGCAGTTTCATGCAAAGACCTACAATTTCAAGCTGTATTAGCTAGGCATCTGTTATATTCCTATATTTTCATGGAATATTGCTAAGTACCTTTTTACACCTGCAACTTTTTCTGGAGAGATTATTTAGCTGTCTTTGTATCTGAATGAACTTACAAATAAGGTATTTACAAGTCCTAGATTAATACACAGGTATAAAAGCCAGAGACTAATTTTTCCAGTTCTAGCTGCAAATCACGCTTTAGGTTCTGCATTAGTGCAGGCCAAATAACTACAGCCCCAATATTGCAACCCCTGTAAATGTCTATTCATGTACTAGCGAAAAAAAAAAAATCTTGTGCTTAAACTGGCATTCAAGAGTTCTACTGATGTGGAGCCTTATGCATCATGCAATGCTTTTTTTGTGTGCATTCCCAGGGCTGAATATATATTCATGACCCAACAGCACTGGGATCATCTATAGGTTGGCTGTATAAGATGAAAAGGAAGCATTCAGAGTTCTTTGTTGGTCAGGCTTTCCTGCAGATATCATTGGTAAAACTTCAACAATCAGAGAAGCTAAGGCAGGCTGACAATGAGGATACTTGGAAATTCCTTCTCTATATCTTAGCAATGCTTAATATGACATCTTTAAAAGTGGTGCAAGATTTGCAATACATTTTGATACTTCTTGCCATAAAGAGATTTCCTGAATAGTCTGGAACAGTTCCAGGACTATTTTGCAAGAACTCTAGGGAAAAAAAAAGTCCATCTATTGCAGTTTCTGACTATCAGTGATGGATGGCTGTCATTTTACATATACTAAGAACATTTTTCTCTCTGCCTGAAATTATTTCTTTCATATTTAATTCCATTAGGTACCTTTCACTTAATCTTAGTAAAGCCATGTATCTGTGTCAAAAATGCAAACAACTTTGGCAGATCATAAAATGTCATCTTATTCCACCATAGAGAACTACTGGTAACATGGAGATTAAAATCATCTACACAGACTTCTATTGCAGTTCAAATTAGTAGATTAATTCTACCCAGTGAGTAAATTTTTCCATACTTCCTAATTGATTTGGAAGCTACATCACATTGAAATTGAAACCCTATGTGATAAAGATTAACTTTAAATACATCCTCATGCTTTCAGAGTTAATGCACAACAGTATTGTGTCAGCACCAATGCCAAGTAAACAAATGTAATTTTACTGTTATATCAAAAATATTAAAATGATGACAAGATGGCATTCATTCTTTAATCATTTCATCTGAACTTATTCTGTGGTTCTTCTAAAGTGTAACTGGGATTATCAATTTCATAGGCTAGGTCTCTTTCAAGCAACCAATTTGAAAGAAAATGGAGATGGGAAATCTTACAAATGACAAAGGGCCATTTGCCTTTTCATTTCAAGGTAAGACCAAACAACAATATATTGATTCAATCCTGCTACACAGGGTCGGGGAAGAAGAAGTGCGAGTCAAATGTCCTATGGAAGCTCAGTGCCATTGGTTCTTCCAGACATAGGTTTTGTTGAAGCTGAAAAAGTTTCAACACTGCTTCTGGTATTTCCATATCCCATGATCTAAACACATATTTTCCATCTTAACAAGCTTATTTTAGATATAAAGAACCATGGCAATGGACAACCATGAGCCCTAAGAACAAATCTTCCCTAAAGGTAGAACTTTTAGAAATGTAGAGATGCTGTTCAATACATACGCAAAAGAAAAATCATCTGTTTCACAGCTCCACACACAATAGTAATTACTTCTACCATGTAATAGTTACCTTAAGTAATAGTGGCACTTAATGTTTAAAAGCGTTTTGAACAAGACAAAATGGCATATTGATAACACCAAATACTGTAAAACAAAACACAGTTTAGGCTGTGATGTTGATAATGCTCATGGTGAGGTAAAACAACACAGCACTGTGTCTGAGATTGCAGCCCTGAATAGTGCGGGTCATCTTAGCGGTAATGGGGAGGAGCTGGGAGAACTTCAGCATATCTCTTAGAGAAACAACATCACTTCTTGTGGGATGACACTATCACAAAAGAAATGAAGCCAGGAGAATAATTCTTATTTTCTCCAAACAAGTAAAAATGACAGAAGTTTGTAGTTTATATCATTTTTATGGTCTGATTATTATAAATTGTATGTTACTATTTTTATTTCAGAAACACCTACGTATATTAATCAGATGTAATGTCCATTGTGCTAAAATTGTATACACCCACTGGGCTCTGTTCTGGAAAGCCCAAACTGGATATGCAACCAAAGGATAAATGAAACATGAAGCAGAAGACAGAGAGCTGAGGCACACAAAGCTTAAATGATTTGCCCACAGTCCAACCAGACATTTATAGCAAGGACAAGAACTGAACACAGACTCTCTGTCACATAGTATAAGCACATTACCACTCTTCCTCCATCATCTTATGCCTTTACTTTAACTAACAAATTAACCTTTAGTTTAAGCCAAGTTACAACAGCTGGAGAAAAATACTGGTCCCTAGTTACTACAAAACCTTGTGTCACAAATCTGACAGAAATAAGTGGTTTATTCTTTAATATGTCAATAGCTTTCTTGTTTATTCCCTCTTCTTCCTTATCATTAACATCTCCTAAATTGTACACATGGGCCGGTTCAGTTCTTTAATATTATTTGCATCCAATAGTGCTTATCCAAACAGTATTTTTAGTTAACATGCAATTTGGACAGGACTAGCATTCCAAATCTAACATTTGTCTTGATTACTTTAAGCTAATTGTACCCACAGGCTCTAAAATGCCAGTTCGGAAACTGCTTTGGGCAGAAGATAATATGAGATCTCTAATTACCTAGAAAGTTTTAAAAGAAGATCTGATTTAGGCCCTGATTCAGCAAACAAATAACATTAAGCGTGAGTAACGCTGTGGAAAAGATGTGAAGTCATTGCATAAATCACACAACATTAAGTGCATGCTGAAAGCACCTTGCTGAAATAGGGCCTAATTTAAAAGTCTCGTGTTCTCTTTAATGGAGTGTACTTCAAGTGCCTGGTGTGTTGTGGTTTCCTCTTCTCCATTAGGGCAAACAGTCTGAATGCAGGGCCAAGAGCCAGGAATTCCTGCTTTCTTAATCTCTTTCTGAAACTGTCTGAGTTTTGGACGAGTCCACTAACATGACTGCATCCCAGATTATCACTTGAAAAATGTGAAAAAAGTTTCTACTCAGCAACTTCCTCTACAAAACTATGGTTAGGATCAATTATTTTTTTAAAAGGTCTGGGTGATTCACTTTAAGGTCTCCCAATATAGTTATAACAGATTTGCTACTGTCCCTAATCAACTTTCCAAAAGTTATGCACTCTGTGTATGCATCTCTTCCTCTACTGGATTTTTGTTTTTTTTAATTAATAAATGTCATTTAAGGCTCTTTTTAGCACTGACATCCAGAGGAACAACAATGGAGAAGCTTCTTTCCCACTGCAAAGATCCTGCACAAATGATTGATGAGATCCTGATCTGGGACAGCACTGCCAGGAGATAGAGGCTCGCAGCTGACAGCCCTTTCAGGCAGACCTTGGCACACACCTGGTACCAACTCTGTCATATCACCTCCATGTTCTGCTGCCAGACACCACAAATTCAGCACTCAGAGCATTTGCTTGGGATTGTTATCTCCTCACTTTGTCTCCCTGATCACCAACATTTATTATGCCTCACAAAATTAAGAAAATAGAAGTAAAAGCCAATAGGTCCCTAAGGAGATCTAACTTGCAATTCCAGTGTAATGCTTTAGATCTTCCTCAGGTGAGTAGTTCTTGCTGACACTACCTATCCCACTGATTTTAATGGAAATGCGGAGGTACTGGCTTAACTGGATGCTACTGGACACACAGCACAGCTGGAAATATCAAGAAAAGGAGAATGAAGGAGAACAACTAATGATCACGACATAGGGTTCTCTCTTTTTGCATATCCTGGTGCTCCCTGTGATGCAGTATGTCTGTCATTAGTGGTCGTACTAAGAATTGTAATTTCAGGGAACAGTCAGAAAAAGGGAGGCAGTAAGAATAGATGAGGAAGAGATATTTCTGAAGAAGAATCTGATGTGAAGGATGAAGGTTAGAAAAAGAAGAGAATACCATTGTTTTTCTCCTTAGCAAATGAAGAATAGAGACCTTGCTGTTCATATGAGCTCATGGCATGGACTGTGTGCCAAAAGGTAGGGAACTTTGGGCAAATAAGGGCCAATGTGGAAAAAGCAAGTGTGGCTCATACTAAATTGAGACATCTCTCTCATTTAAGTCCTTTCCTGGTCTCTCATACTCTCCAGACAATGATACACTGAAAACCTTCAAGTCCCCATTACTTCTCATAGCAGACATAAGTGTTCCTTATATGACCACACTGCAGTGTCATCTGATAACGAGCATGTTGAGAAAATGGAAGAATATAATCACAGGCTTTGAGACTAGACATTGCTCTCATCTTAACCATGACACAGCCATTTTCAAACAGTATTTCTCATACTGTTGTATGAGAGTTCAGCTGATGCATTTTTTTTCTTACACATTCTTCCTTGAAAATAATGGATGGTCTCTGAACAGTGTAAGAATGATAACTGCTGGTACTGATATTACCAGAAAACACATTCCCACCAATTGAGGTGGAGAAAAGATTATTTTTTAACTGAATTCCTGTGAGAATATTTTTCAAAAGCACTAAAATGCTCACACAACTATGACGTGCATATCGTATTTTAATTTGGAGCTTTACTGAGACCTAACACTCACACAAGGGAAGAGGGGGAGAGAGAGAGGCAGGCCTCCCTCCCATCACTGCCTTTGAGGCTGACTTGAATTTGTACTGAATTCAGAAATCTGTCAGCTCACTGTCTCACCCTGAGCCACTGAGAGCACAGGCGTGTGTGAGCTCCTCTGTGTGAAGGCAGCCAGGTGAAAATATTTTGCCTGATCACCTTATTTAGGGGTCTGTCATATTCCCTGAACAAGCTACAATTTCACTCATGACTGAAGAAAGCGGGTACAGCCACACGAATGTAAGCAGCTGCATAATGGCTGCATCTGTTTTAATTTTTAGTGGCTTTTCAAATAATGATTGTTATTAAAACAAAGTGTATTTTGTCACAGATGCTCACAACAAAGACTAATTGGCTGCACAATTACCAGGCTGTGGCTGAATGGGTGCTGATGCAGAAAGCTGGGTCTGTCCAGGGTCAGTGCACCTGCGCCCTGCTCAGGATGGGGAAAGCCCAAGGGTCATGATGGTTTAAGTCCCCCAAAACAGAGTCAGAAAACCACCCTGCATAACTAGGGCTTAGTACTGGCAAGGAAAAAATGCTTTGATTTGGCTAATTTCTGGGTTTAGATCTCAAGCTTTATGAGTGTTATAGAAGACACTCTCCAAGTTCAGAAAGTTTTGGGAAGTGGGATGCCAGCAGAGGTTTGCCTTGTGAGCCCACACTATACGCAGCCCCATAAAGCAACAGAAACCAGGAACTGCCACAGCTCACTTTGCATTGATCCTAAGGACAAGAAAGGATGAAGCTGTGACCCTATGAGCCACTCTTCAGTCCCAGATCTACTCTGCCCAGAGCTTAGGATGAAGTTTTTTATTCAAGCAAAGCTTTCTTTGCTTGACTTGCTTTTAAATAGTGATACCAAGACTTGTTCTCCAGTGAAAGGTCTCTCTTCCACTCAGGTTGCATCCAGTCTACATAACTGGAAGCCAGTATTTTTTAGACAAACATTGATCTTTGAAAGCCTGTCATTACTTCAATGAATCAGACCCAAACCCAACATTCTTCAGAAAAGTGCTTAAAAAGAAATTTTCCATAATTTTAATTCAGCATGATTTGTCCTCCTTTAAAAGCAATTTTAATTATGTTTCAGTTTTGAATTTATTTCCACAAGATGCATGAGATATTATTTTTATTTTTCATTTAGACTGTGTCACTGGAAGCATTTCATTACATGATAAAAATCCCCACAAGCCTGTCTGGCCTCAGGGTAGAAGTGACTGGAATGACATCTCTGTATTTTTAGTTCAAGAATTAAATGTGTATGGGCTGCAGCTCCAGTCCCTTGTGGCAAGCATCCTCCAGGAGGAGATGGCACAGCAGGTATCACGACAAAGGAAAGGAAAGGAAAGGAAAGTTGGTGACGGAAGGCAGGCAAGAGACTAACAACAGCCAAACTTGCTCTGAATTTTACAGACACGTGGAAAAGCCTGACGTAAAACTATGTTGAGTCTAAAAAGAAAAGGAGGAGCAACCATCTGGTACGTCTGATGGAATTGCGTACAGGAGTCAATAATCCATGGGAATCTATAGTGTCAGTTAAATTGCTAAGCATTTCTGCAACAGAACCTGCTTCAGGAAGAATGGGTGAGGCAACTGCAGTAAATAGACTCTGACTGTGGGGGCACAGTACTAACACACTTTAGCTACCAGATCTGCTGGGCTGTATTCTCTGCTTTAAGATATACATATTCAGGCATGAAAAACACCTCCTTCACTCTGCACCAATACTACATTTGAGTGAGATTATTCAGCATCCAAATTATACGCTCAGCAAGATCACCTCCATTTTGATAACTGCCTTACGAATGCATAACACAGCAGCATGGGGATTTGTATTCCCAGGAATGTCAGCTATCTGACATCAGTCGTTAGTCCGTCGAGGACATGGTGCACCAGTTGATAAAGAAGAGGCATACAACACTCTTGGAAGATTATAAGCAAGAATCTGATCCTCCCTGGTTTCACTAGGCTCTTGCTCCATAGATGCTGACCCAAAGGTAAATTTTAGGCATGACCCTGTGTTGTATGTGATACAAAAATTACTTTTCCTAGGGGCTATGCAGGAAAAGGTCAGGTCTCAGGACAATTTTTGCAGGTCTGGTAGAGAGCACAGCCTTGCACCCCTCTCGGAGGATGCAGTGTGCAACCCTCTTTGCCCTTGCTAACACCTCCAGTCAGTGCAAAGGGACATTTTAAAGAAACTGCTAGACTTGCTGGGGAAAAAAATCCACCTATTATAAATTCTTCACTTAAGGCTTTCAAATTATTCTCTCTATAGTGTGCACAAGGAGACAGGATCTGGCATCCTTGAAGTGAAAAAGACCTCAATTACTCATCACTCCCTTAACCTCAGATACCCCAGTAATTGCTGTGAGTCAGTGAGGCACTTCCAGTAAGTGCTCTACACAGGGGCTGATATCCTTTCTGCTCTCTTCCAAAATATCAACTACTTGAGTGGGAGCAGTGCTGATGTGCACACGGATGTCCTTGGGACATGGGCAGGGGAAGCTGGGTGCCTGCTTTTTGCTTGGCTGAGTGGGCAGAGCACAGCCCACACAGCAGATGGTAGGGGCTGCACTGCACGGTAGAGCTTCACAAACAATGCCAGAGGCAAAGTGTTACACTGAGGAAGGGGAACCTAAAGGAGGAGTGTTTTGGAGGTGCATTCATCCCTCAGAGCCACAATAATAATTATCGCTGGCTACAGAAACAGAAGTGATCAACTGGCTGGACAGGCAATGACCCCTCACCTCACAAGAGTGAGAGTAGGTGCAGCTACTTTAGCATCACAGCACAGGCCCGGAATGCACTTTTGAAGAAATCTCCCAACTCCTCCCACTTACTGTGCTTTGATTTGTGCTGCCAAGGGGTCTTATGGGCAACCAAAGTGCATCCTTCTGGATGATGCTCAAATGGCTGATGCACACACACCACAAATGTGTGATCTGGGCATCCATGGGGCCAGTCCAAAGTGCAACAGATGAAACGCACAACATGCAGATATCGGCTCCTACACACCAACCGCCCCTTGTTGCAGATTCACTCCCTCTTGCACGCTATTTGCTACCATACATGTAGCAGCATGTACCAGTTGGGGATTGCTCACCACTTCTGAGTGTCCTGAGCTCCAAAAGCAGAAACAGCATGTGGTCCACTTCCATGAATTTATTGAGACTGAAAGTCTGATCTAACAATTCTCTACACTTAGCTAACTGTGGATTGGAAAGTGCTGAGCACAACTGGTAAGTGAACAAAATGATTGGTCAGATAGCTGGTTTTCTTCAACTATAAAAAGAGGACATTCAGATCTTATCGTGTTCCAGGCATGGAAAATATTCTACTCTAAGAATTACAGGCCCAGCCAGGAAATGCCTGTTGTCACCACATTGCACCCTGTGGCTACTAAACAAGCAAAACAGAGAACAGTCATGCACAGGTCTCCGTCATGCATTTCATCATCTCAAGACACCACTCTGAGGTTTGGGAAAGTTCAGTGCTTTTTCTTCTTTCTTTTTTTTCTGCACACATATACGAAATAAATTTATTTACAATGCTAGATTAATGAGAATTTGTCTCACATTTTGCTACAAAACCAAGAATACTTGAAGAAGACATGCAGCCATCACAGGAGGTTGTTTCATTCTGAGGCTTGCACAATGGCAAGGGTTGCTGCCTCTCTCTCATGAAGTGCTGTGCTCTTTAAAATGGTTTTTTCATGGTCTTGTTGCCAACTTAGGTAAAAGCCGTTGTCCTAAGTCATCTCAGCATCACTGCAGCTGGAGCATTTTCATGGCAGAACCCAAACTTTTGGCTTCCATGAGACTCCGTCCTGTTTGGTGTGTTTCACCTGACAGAAATGCACCTTCAGTCCATATTCCTGCAAATATTAAGACTATACACGTGGCCCTCATTTGCAGCCTCTCTGCAACTCCACTTCTGAATCTGGTCCATTTGTGCAGTGGAAAGGGCCAAAGTTATTACTGCAGGTAACCACAACTCAGAGCTGCAAATCAGCATAGAAATGATAAGCCAGTAGAAACAATAACAGTAGGGAACCCAGATATAGATCCCATAAAACCAGCACTTTGCCAAACTGCTTAGGCCAAAAATCCTTCAGCAGATGCCTTATGAGTAACTTTTTAGAAATCATAATTTGAAAACCATTGGATAAATCAGCAACCAAAAGTTAACATCACTGAAAGCCCAAACCATGTGGGTTTTCTTTTTTTCTATAAACAAGCAGGACCATATTCTGTTCTTATTTGTAACCACAAGGATCACTGGTCTCAGCAAACAGCCATCCAAGATTTACATTCACAAAACACAGAAAAATTAAGTTCAGGTTATTTCTGTAGCTGCAACTTTTGTTCTTGGACACAAAGGAAAAGCTATGATACAACCTCAGCAGTCTTAGGATAGCAAGAAAACACACAAGAAGTTTTCTTATGTCCCAGACTACTGCAACAATAGCAAGGAGGGCTGAATCAGAGTTAGAAAGTAGAGCGGGCAGCTGGTTTGCAGATGAAGATAGAGATAAATCACCGTGCGGATGGGATGGAAAAGAGCAGCCAGTAAATTTCCACTTTCTTGTGCTGGATCTCTTCATTCCATACTCAGTTACTCAAAAATCCCATCTGAATACTAGTAGCAAGTAAATACTATACAATGGGGCAGGAGAGAATAAAAAGACAATAAATGAATTACAACCTTCAGGAAATGAAGGCATCCCAATCACTTGCATCAGTATTACAAGAAATTCATTAAATTGGCACTAGGCCACCTGGAACAAGCTCAATTAGCTGAATAATGAAATGTTAATTCTTCAGTTTTGCCCTCTATCTT
>VYZV01013939.1:125869-154464 GCA_013401275.1 Pandion haliaetus | reverse complement strand
AAAAAAAAAAAAACCAACAGAAAAAAAAAAAACAGATATGGACATATGAGAGAGAGGCCAGAAGAGAAGAGTGCAAATATGCAGAGGTCCAGAGTACACGAGCTCCTGGGAAAGACTGAAAGAGCTCACATTATTTCACCAGACAGGACTACGAAAAGACGCACTAAGTGTTTTCAAACAAATTCACGAAAGGACAGCTTCAGACTTGCAGATTCCTGTTTAAATTTCTGCAAATGAGATAAAGTTTTAGGAAAAACATTTGAAAATGGGGCATAGTGAAGTGCTGGAGTAGACCCCACTGCAAGGGCTGTGGGCCATCTCCTTGCTCGAGCTGCCAGATACAAGACAAAGAGTCACTGTCCTCACCATGAAGTAGTGTATAGACTAGACAACCTCTTGTGGTCCATATTTTCCATGATTTGCTTTGCAAACAACCTGCCACCAACTTTGGTAAGCAACTTTTCAAAAGGTGGTATGTTGATACTGAACAATAGGCTATACAATATCCACTGTCCAAGACGCTGGGCTTTCCTATCTCTGGTGACGTAAAACACGAGTGTCCCCCTGTGCAGCATCCAGTTGTGAAACATCAGATACCTGGCAGCATCATCGTTGTGACAAATCTGAACCACAGCTAAAGGATCCCAGGAGTCTTTTAATCAATACATGTTTCCTTCAAAATATCCTTTTAATTCATTTTGCAGTGGTGGTAGCAAATGGTTTAAACATGGAAAGGGTCATTTTAGGTAACTCTCCAAAGGGTAGCCTCTATTACCTGCAAGTTTGAGAAATATCCATTACAGATATCCTTTAAACTTGGTAATGAGCCATATTTAATAGGTTGGGGTGGTTTTTTATAAGTAAATTTGAAACAGATTCTCCAAGTAATGAAACAAAGTTGGCGAGCTAGAATTTCACCATGTGGCTGAGCGCCGGCATCACAACTATGTGGGGGTGCTCAGGGCCCTGCATCTGTCCCAGGCATTTGGCAAAAAGCCGCTATTCTGTTTCTACTGCCACATGAGGCTTTTATGTTCATAGGATTTAAACGTTTCCTTTTCCTGCCCATCCATTTATCATTTTCTGAATGAAAACCTGACAAAGATTTTAACAAGCATATAGTTACTTCAGGCACCTCAGTTTTAGGCAACAGCTAGAGACAACAGATACAAGAAACTGAAATACATGTTACTCATTTTAACACTTGAATCTCAAATTAAATCCATCTAACCGAAGGGCAAGTTTAACTACATACTTGAATAAAAACATCGTGAATAATTCTGGACAGGACTGTATCCCATTGTGTCTATCATGATGTATGTATAATCTGCCTTTCCCCTAGGTATACTTTGGGCACAGTAAAAACCTAATAGTATTTTTACC
The DNA here is from genome assembly GCA_013401275.1 of Pandion haliaetus. Lineage (NCBI taxonomy): Eukaryota > Metazoa > Chordata > Aves > Accipitriformes > Pandionidae > Pandion > Pandion haliaetus. Next base: position 153,081 of record VYZV01013939.1, on the reverse strand, counting down.
GAATTTTGCAGCTCCTATGATCCTGTGTTTAATCAACCTTTGCTCTTCTAGATTTCCCAGTTTGCAAAACTAATTATAATGACTTGGCCAGCATGTATACTCACTACTGCCCTTCACGGTATCAAAAAGGACTGCCCAAATATGTACTACAGGTCAGCTATAAGCTAATAAACACAGACAAATCTGAACAGATGTTGCTAGCAAAGAGTTTGTGGTTTTGGAACTGGAGGACAATGCTCCATCCTTGCTGCCCTTTTGGAACTAGACTTACCTTCTACTGTACATAAAATAGATTTTCTATCTAGTCAGATAGATAGAAGATAGATATCTTCTAGATATCTAAGGACTGATTTTTTTAAAATTATTATCATCATCATTAATCATAGCTAATCTGCTGTATTTATTCACTTTATTGTTGCAAGAATATAACAGACACTCCCCAGCACGTAATAAATATGTGCCTCCCACCATCTGATTAGTAGGAATCAACAAACTACAGCTAGTTTTAAAATAGATGTGCATAGACTTTACACACTGATCCTAACAGGAAAATCTGAAGGCAAAAATCTACGGTGAAAAACTACACCACTACATGACTGAATACAATAAAGCACTCGAGTGAAAGAGACTTACATTCAGCCTTGCAGCAACACTTAACATTTTTACTCTAGAGCCAAATATCTGTCCCCAAGTATTTTTGCCTCTCTCATCTAGATTATAACCCCCGCAGAATAAAACCCGTCACCATCAACATAAAAAGATCCCTTGACTGCTGACCTGATTTTTTTTTTTTTTTGTCCCCTAGAAAACAACCATTTGAAACTGATTAAACGGGATGCACAGGAACCTACTCTCTTTTCCCCAGCAGTGACAAAAATAGCTTTTCTGAGCAAGCACATCAAGAGTAAACACAAGCTGCTACAATAAAAGAGAAAGTTTGATTTCATAATTCTTCCTTGTGCAAGGAAGCCTTTTAAAGGGAATATTAGGTTAGGCAGGACCCTAGACAAAGCAGGGGAAGTCCCATGGCAGCCACACAATAAATGGCAGCACTATTAACATTAGGTCATAACCTCCGTGTCGCCGAGCCTTTGTGTGCATTGAGCCTGACGTGCTCAGAGCTGCCGACAGCTGTTCCAGGGCAACGCATGGCAAAAGAGAAAAGCAGCAGCCAGCAACGGGTTAAAAACATTGCTTTGGGTTTTTTTCCTGTAAGCAGCAACCCTTGAACTTGCTATTATCTTCCTGCCATCTCCTCCAGACCTGTCCAAAAACACAGATGGGTGACGTAGGTCTCTGAAATAAATGTAAACATGCCAGGTGCTTTCCTTTCCAGTATAAAATAGCTATGCCTTTCCTGCATTTCTTTTAAAACACTCACTAGTTTCTAGCACTTGTGTCAGAAATCCATCATCCAGACTTATTCAAAGACACCATCATTTTAGCACGCAATTATCTGCTCATGTATTCTGACTTCTTGAGATTCTCTTTTTCAATTAAGAAAAAATGCATTTGTAAACCCAGAACTTTGAATTCCTCCATTCAAAACAGCAAGTAAACCAGCATGCTGCTTCACACCCCAATAACAAGTTTATCTCAAACATCAGATGTGCCATAAACATTATCCTTACAATCTTTTTTAAGCAACAAAACTAAGCATTCTTTAGTCTCATGGCTTTTCTCAAGGCACTGGCAATATATTATTTCCGAATATAAACTATTCCCAAAGTCCAAACATTGCATATCATAAAAAGATGCAGCCTTTTTGGACCATCTTGTGGCTTATTGCCAAAAAGTGTAAAACTATCTTCCTATCAGGAGTTCATATTTATTCTTGAGGAGCAACATGCACTGGATGGAGCTGATAAATAATTCAGAAGGGAAATACTCTTTTACTATAACTAGGAAAGCATTCACTCAGAATGGGAAGAAAAGGAAAACCAGGGGAAAGGATGAAGTTGTGCTGCAAACTAATTCTTTGGGATGTCATAATGGCATTGCATAGGGTAAAAGAGCTTCCTTCATAAGACACTTCTACATCTTCATGGACTGCAGGGGAGTTGCTTATGCCAAGGGGCCTTGGTAAACAGAAGCGACATAAAATGAAACGTAAAACTGCATGGATTTCTCTAATTACCAAAGCCAGGTCTGCAACCAGTTTTCCTCCACGTGTGACTGCTGGGCAGGCATGTGAGTTTATACCGATACAGTTATAAATACGCTGTCCCAGTGTAAGCCCTGCTGTGGGCATCATTGGATGGCTGCAGTGCTCACCTCTGTCCATGCAGGTAGACGTTGCCCTGGGGAACAGCTTTCTCTGTGAAAAGCACCTTTAACTACCCAAACTGTGGTTACATTAGGGAGCGATGTCTGGCTTTAGTAGTACTGATGGTGTTACTAGTGATACGACTCCCCAAGAGACAAGGCCTTAGTAAACTGTGGGCATCTGGCAAACTCAGGAGATGATGTGTCCCGCACCATGAAAGAGCCTGTAATCGTAGTTTGTTGCTGAAACACTACAGACTGAGGTCCCATTACTCTGCAGAGCATAACGTCAGCAGCAAACACAGCCAGCAAAGAGACTGCAGTGGGCTTGAGACAAAACAGAAACTTTTTTAAAATTTAAAAAAAAGGCAAGAAAAAAGAAACTCCCATTACACTTGCATTCATCAGACATAAAAACTGTTTTGTGTTCTATTAAGATCTTGCCTTAATCTAGTAAAATCAGACCCTTTGCTTTATGAAACAGGCCTGGAACTAGCCTTCCCCCCTCTCTCCCATACATAGGACAGGATGAGGTTCAAGACCTTGTAGCTCTTCAGTCATTCACAGCTTTCCAAATAAGCTTGCTGTTAATTCCCCCATTCTCTCCCTCCAGTCATACATAGAAGCTGCACACCCATTAGTAACTATTAACCGAGTCTAATCAAATACTCTAGCTGAGTTTGAATGTTGCTATTCAGTTTAGGATGTTTAAACATAATTACAGGCAGCAAGATTTTTTGACATGACAAATATTTTTTAATAACATTACCAGAATTGTTAGTTCTGTTTTCACTGTGAAAGCAAACAGAGCAATTCCAGCTGGAAAGCTAACATTTATCCTTGCAGTAGGCTAAAAAAGACAGACTCTGGCAGCCATGCAGCCAAGGAAACTGCTTCCACTAACCAAGGAGCGATGGTGCTTCCAGGGAGACTCTACTACAGCCAGCTTTTCTGCAGTTCAGAGTAGTGAACCATTACGAAACTTCATGTACTAATAGCTCATCCCTTTCTTTCATAGTTTTTTTTCTCCCAATTCCTTCATATCCTTCTTTTCACACACACCCTTTGACTTGCACCAGATTGAGCCATGATGAAAATTATTATTTCTTCAGAAAGGGAAACACTGAGTTACTCGACAAGGAAAATCTTCCAACACTAAGATGATAGCCTAACGCCGAGTGCAGAGGGGTCAGAAAGGGGAAGGTGCATGCTAAAAACCTCTGCAATCAGAGCTGACAACAATAGATTTTTGTTCACTTACGTTCATTGTTTAAATTGTATTCTACTGCAAGGAGTCTGGGCGCCTTTCAAATGTAAATATTTTACAAGAGAATACCATATGGGAGACACAGCTGTTTGTTTTTATTAGGAAAAAAAATTGAATCCTTTCATTTTGCAAAGTTGTTTTTTTTTTTTTAAAGCTCAACTTGTAGTTATATGCCAACACTTGAATTATCTTAATTCAAATTAATCCCTAAGTAGTTGCAGGAAGTGTTTGAAGTTGGGTTTTTGCAGTTGTTAAGCGCTTAAAGAAGTTGTAAAGGAAATCAAGATTGCAAGATGTTTATACATCAGTATTTTCCCATGCTTGATAAAAAACCAAAACACGTTGACTCTTTACACATTACTCCAGGTGACATGTTTAGAGTCCGATAAGGCATGATGACATTTAAATAGGTACATAAGCAATATCAACTATAGAAATAATACTACCTGGCCTAAAATCAGAGACCAGCAAAAGCTTCAGAGTAACTAATGTGCCTGCCAAATTAAGCCTCTAATTTTGTTTACAGATTACTCAAACAAAACCTTGTGGATTTTCTGAAATGTGTTGGTGCTTAAAATAATTTGCCAAATAATACCCGTACAGTGAGTTAAGAAAGGAAAAAAAATGCTTCTATACTGTCTTTAAAGCTCAATTTGCACAGGACACAAAAAGAGCCATGAGCAGGAACAGAGCATCCACATCCACGAGACTCATGTGCCCATGGGTCCCAAGAAGCTGCTTCTGGTCTCTTGAGACCAGAAAGATCATACATGTGCATGTCACACCTTTATTTACCCTACTAACTCTTTCCTTTTTATCCTCATACTTTGCACAGAAAAGAAAAAAATATTTTTAAGTCACCAAGAAACAGGCATCATACTGGAGAACATCAGTGCTGAAGCGCTATACCCGTATATCCCTAAGCCTGACCCAAGGACTGCTGGAACTAGAGGAACCTCATGGAGGGCGTATAAAGACCCAGACACCTGATGAGTAACCCTTCTCCAGGATGCTCTTCCAGCAAACAGTGGTTTAAGAGTTTTCTCTGAAACAAATTCTAATTAAACTGTTTTGTAAGCTTTTTGCTGGACTTCCCTTTCATGAATTCATTTTATCCCTTTCTGAATCCATTTATAATTTTGATCCCTACAACCTCCTGTGACAATGAATTTTCTAGTTTAATTATGTGCTGAGCAGAAAAACCATTTCCTTCGCTTTAATACCTCCTTGTCGTGCAAGATGCCCTCAGACTTGTAAAATGTGCTGCACCCTACACAGCTAGCCAAGAGTAAAGGTTTTAATGCAAAGTCCAAAAGTGCAGAAGCTGGAAAGTGCCGAGAGCTTCATCTCCACAGCTCTGGGAATTGATTGCTGCCTGGGGTTGGGCACTAAACAGAGATGGAGCATGGAAATGGAAAGGAAGCCTCTTCTTGGAGGAAACATGCTTTAGTTAAAAATTACACCTGAGAAAACATCACTTTATTAGCTAGGGCAGCTAGGTGAGCAGGTCTGAATATCAGAAACAAGCCACTGAATCATCATGTAACCCATCAGCTCTCCAGCACCCATAGCCCTCCAATTTGCAGCAGTTGCTCCACTGCAACCTTCCTCATATGCTGTTGAAGGCAACATAAACCCTCTCTCCCCTTCTTGTACTCCAGCCAAACATTTCCTGCTCCTCCTCATGCTCCCACTGCTGCTTCTTTCATCCCAGCCACCCCAGAGTTTATCTGATTCCCAGAAAACAAAGTCCAGTGCTATGGTGTTGGGTGAGGAAGGCTGCTCTCCCCCGAGGGTCCACACGATCCGTACAGAGAGTAGGAGAGCAGCTCCCCTATCCCTGCTGCTCCAGGTCAGTGGCACAGACTGCGTTCCTCCCAGCAGCAACTATTGCCTTTTCACTATTGTTGATGTTATGGCAGCAGCTAAAGCTTTCAACCAAAATTGAACTGGCCACCATACACACAGTAAAGACAACATCCACTCCAGAGAGCATAACATCTGAAATAAGATGATAATCAACGACTGAGAGAATTCAGGTCAGCATCTCCATGCCCCAAGCAGGGAGCGGTATGGGGCAACCCAAGCTGCTGCAGGTGAACAGGCCCCGTGTTGTCCTAAGAAGGTTATTATTTCTGAGTTACACCCATTTGGCACTCCCTGTGGGAGGCTGTAATTCAGCACAGCACTTAGCACTGGCCTGAAGGTAAGATATGTTATGGGCTGACCACATACTAAAAATTAATTATATCCCTCAATACAGCTGGCACACATGTGCCAAGATGAGAAGTCCTTCTCCCAAAATAAACAGGCTTTGGCGTAGCCCCTGAAAGACCACACAAACTACAGAGCAATGACAGTTTGCCCAGTATATGTTTACATAAGGTAAATCTCAGCTGATGCTCATTTATCACTCCACATGTCTCTGGGATTGTATTTTCTCCCTGATGCGGGCAAACTGTTCCTGCAGTACCAACACAGCATATGCTTCTCTGAAGTAAAATCCCTTCTTGGGGGAAGGCTGAAACCCAAAGTCACTTGTGCAGTACCTTTTCACCTCCCCATGCCTGCAGTGCCACAAACCACTGTTACAGCCCACCTTGCATACTTCTCCCTAACATAGCACCCTCCCAAAGAGCACCTGCAGGCTTAGAAAAAGTGAGTGACAGTGGCAAAGCCTTTTGGTGACAACCTGATACCTAGTCACTCTACAAACACTGATGCCTAATATTAATTTAGACTAACAACAAGCAATCCACATCTGTTATAGCCTGTTTAGTAATGCCACTGAAAAGCCAGTCCACATGAGGGCATTTCCCTTTTCAGTGGGTTTGTGTTTGAAATTCAGTGGCAAAATTCAGCATGGAAAGAGAGAGAAAAAGTTTCAAAAGATAAGAAAATGAGATTTCTCTGGACAATTGGCAACAGAGGGGTTACTGATGTTCAAATGCATGCTCCAAGCAAGGGCTGACTTCCTGACACTGCCCCAAACCATGTTGTTATTATAATAAAATCATTCAGGCATCAGTCGTGAGGTGGAAGATTACACTGAAATAGTACTGCCCACACTGTGTCTTTTTCATATGCATCATTTACTGCTGGGCATCTGAAAAGAAAGGACAGCTTACGTAAGAGACTTACCCAGGTCTGGGAATGTTTTTCATTTCTCCTTCGACACAAAATCTTTCTTGTTATAAAGGGAAAGCCAATATTTTTTCAAAGCTGGACTACTCAAACTCGGACATTTCCTCTTTCCGGTTGAAGTACTTTGTAAGAGTCAGAGCAGTTATCACTTTGGCCCCATGTTCAGGTTGAGAAACACAAATAGTCTCCTTGATATTAATGAAAAACTAACATCTGTGGAAAGGGGAGGTCTCCAGAATGACCTCTTTTGCCTACAAACAACAAACCTATCCGTAATGACACAGGGACCCTCTAAATTTAGTGCTTGCAGAAGTGACGCAGGACCTTACAAGCCTTTTTCTCCTGCCAGCATGAATGGGCTGCATATTTTGGGGCTGTGTTTGAAGAAGCTGCCCAGATGCCCACTGCTGGTGATGGTACCACTGCCCTGCTGTGATGGCATCAAAACTAGCACTAGGCTTTGAGAGGCACCTGATGGCACAGGAGCTTAACTGAGAGCTAATGCAGGTGAATTTACACCTCAGAGCACAGAAGAGATTCAGTATGTAAGTAAACAGCACTTTTTAACCACTGAACCAACTGCATTTGGGTATCAGCCTACTTCATTGAGCACAATTACTTATTATTTCCCTTCAAAGGTGTAAGACTCTACACTAGCTCCATCTCAGTGCCTTCCTCCAGCAGCCTGAGAGATTATATTAAAAGTGTTTATTAGGACTGAAAAACATCAATGGAGATTTGCTAAGGTTTCTTAACTCAGTTTGCACCTCAGCCCTCCTGTTGATATGAAACATCAAGTTTGCATGCAGGGCACAGCTCCTCTACCCAGTTCAGGAAGGAGTCAGGCTGAAATTTCCAAGAGAGCAAGGGGAAAGTAAAACAGCATTAAGATCTTACTGAAAATAAAGGGAGATGAATAACCAGTGCTTGGCAAATCCCAGTGAGGATGGATCTATGCCATGTAAGTGGGTCATGGGGCCTTCATGAAGCCCAATCAAGGGCAGACACTGCTGATGGGGTGTGGGCACCCATCCACACGACGTGCTACACTGCCCTGACTCTGATGTCACAGAAATTGGGGCAGCAACTCCAAGACTGTGGCAAGACAAATTTAATAGAATAGATTCAGGCAGGGGCAGAGGGATACCATACAGTCCCTTCTTAAATAAAAACCTGCTGAGAAGCAGCATGCAAATGTAGGGCACAGTGAGTAAATAAGCACTTTGTTCTTCAAGGGTTATTTTCTCCCCTGGAAGGTTAGCTGGTGACCAAAATCTCCTGATGCTGCCCTGAAGTCACAGTCTTAACCAAAATGCTTCAGAGAGATACAGACAGCAGGAGTGTCACCTGCCAGCTTTTAGGTCTTTATAATACAATCTCTCTTCCCCACAATTTGTATGCCTTGGCTATTAAGACATGAAGTTCCTCGTGCTAGGTGAGTGTTAAACCTCTTATCGCAGGCATGAATGGGCAGCTGCTAATGTAACAGGACCTTAAATGTGGCTGTTCATATATATCCTAATACTAGCAACACAACTATGTGTGACAACATGATCTCTACCTCACTGCTGTCTGTGGGTTTTGGGTAAGACCCCCTCCCTGCCAAATTTACCTGTTTGTTAAGGTACCTGTGGGAAACATTTGGTGAATAACTAGAAGTTACAGTTCAGATTTACATTAATGATAATGACGAAATGAAACCAATAAGTTTCCAATGTAATCACTTCAAAGTCAGCAGAGAAGAAATTGTTACCATGAATCCAAGTTTCTAGTTAGGCCATTGCCCCCATATCTATCAGTATGCAATACACAATCAGAGAAGTGATTCCAAAAAAAAAGAAAAATACATTTTGCATTAGCAATAAATTTGCTACACAAGATTTTCAGTAAGTTATTAGTAATAGCATATTCCCCACTTAGGACTCAAATGCTGTTGCCAATTGGAAAACTAGCTCCATATGTGTCTGCTGGAGTTGTAACAGCACTAGCGTCCAGGTGTAGAGGTTATAATTTTGGCAAGGAAGGATCTATCACTTCTGGAGGTACCTAATCAACATGAGCATGACTCAGTGTGCTGTCCATGCTGCTGCCAGGCCACATCGAGAGGATTGTGTGCCTCAGCTGCAGCAGTTAATGCAGGAAAGCACAAATGTCAAAAGACATTTTGACATGTGACTCATTAATTTAAAAGTTTACTTATGGACTGTTATCAAAATACATATGAGGCTACAGTGCTCACTGCGTAACCTGCATCCACACAACCTACTTCATGTTCGCTGCCTGAATTACCAAGTCTTTATATATACTCTAGCTACTGAAATCAATCAAAAATAGAAGTCTAAATATTCTGATGAATCTAGACACTAAATTCTTACTTATTTCAGTAGGGATCTAGGAGCTTAAAATAAGAGTTAGGTGCTTAAATATTTTCTCAAATCTGGATGCCAGGCAGCAGGCACCTGTACAGGACCTGGGAAAGACCTCGGCCCCTCCTGAAGGCTTTTGGTGTCACAAAACAATAAATAAATAAAATTACCACAATTATAACTTTTGCTGCTGTTGTTAGCTCATATGGGATCAATCTGAAACACCACAAATGCAACAGCACTGAAACCATCAAGGAAGGGGAAGAAAGACCAAGTCAATGCTTCAAAATACGGCAAGAACATGGGGAGTATATTATGCTAACACATGACACAGCACAATTCATACAAATGACAGAAAGAAGTGAGGTTGGAAAGAGCAGTTCCCCAGTGTGCAGTATTTTTTTCGTTAGTTCAAATTGTAGCTGAGATAGCTAACAGCTATTTCTTCAGGAAAAGAGGCACCATGAGGCCAGTCTCTCATGAGCTGGTGTAGTCCCAATTCTTTCTGTACTTATAACTAAAGAGATCATAAAGGCTTTCTTCCAAATCCCCAATGACATTTTTTTTAAATAATTTTTTTTTTTTTAAACTTCAATCACAGGTTTATAGATCCTCTCTATTTAATCACTGTAAGTGTCACTGAAATATCAGACAATATACCTGCACGAGAAGGGGGAACCAATATCACCTCTTTCTCCAGACTCTTTGGCTTACAGTTTCACGTCACACTGGTATCAACTCTCTCCTGGCCAGGTGATGTTATAATTAAACACCCTGTGATTCCCAGAGCCCTCATGATGTAAAACTCTCTCTCCTTCCCACCCAGCATCTCAAGGACAGGCCTGACATTGGGGCAGGACGCACGGCTGATGCTGGGAGCCCACCACAGGTGCGAGGCACGTGCCTTTCCTGCCACACGACCCAGACGTGTGCATGCTTCCTCCCGAAATATCCACTTCATCGGAACATATTCACGATGGTAATAACTAGGACACAATCTGGTTCAGTGTTTAATAACTCCGTCATTATGCTGTGAATTTGGCTGTTTACATCTAACATGAGTGGGAGCACTTGTGCACCCAGTGATTTGGGCACTGCAGCTATAATGATGCCAGTTTATAATATTCTCCTGACACCAATGGTTGATGGTGAAGTTCTTGGGAAAAATTTCTTTACTATACAATATAAGATTCTTCTGCCCTTTGACAGTTTCAGTTTACTATAGTTTCGGAGTTGACAATTTGATTGATTTGTCATGTTTTTATTCTCACAAGGTGTAAGAAGACATGTAATTCAGATCTGGCAGCTACAGATAATCATTCAGCAAATCATACCACTAGCCAAGAACAAACAAGGAACATTATGTCAGTAAATCTCATCCATTACAAGAATGAAGCAAGGATGTGTTATAGTGGATAGTTTTTTCAAAAAATTTGCAGCAGTGGAAGTAAGGAATTTGACTCCCATTGAGAGAGGCACTTGCAATAAAGAACTGAAATATCCAAAACATCATTGTCCTGGTTTCAGCTGAGAGAGAATTAATTTTCTTTCCAGTAGCTGGTATAGTGCTATGGTTTTGAGCTGGGTATGAGAAGAATGTTGATAACACACTGATGTTTTCAGTTGTTGCTAAGTGGTGTTTAGTCTAAAGTCAAGGATTTTTCAGCTTCTCATGCCCAGCCAGCAAGAAGGCTGTAGGGGCACAAGAAGTTGGGAGGGGACACAGCCAGGGCAGCTGACCCAAACTGGCCAAAGGGGTATTCCATACCATGTGACATCACGTCTATTATATAAACTAGGGGGAGTGGGGGTGGAGGGGATTGCCGCCCGCGGACTAACTGGGTGTCTATCAGTGGGTGGTGAGCAATTGCATTGTGCATCACTTGTATATTCCAATCCTTTTATTATTACTGTTGTCATTTTATTAGTGTTACCATTATCATTATTAGTTTCTTCTTTTCTGTTCTATTAAACCGTTCTTATCTCAACCCTTGAGTTTTACTTCTTTTCCCCGATTTTCTCCCCCATCCCAGTGGGTGGGGGGGAAGTGAGTGAGCGGCTGCATGGTGCTTAGTTGCTGGCTGGGGTTAAACCATGACAATCATCATGCCTTATGCACACAGCTCCACCAAAATCATACAGATCCTTGATCAGAAATGCAAATTTGGAAAGCAACCTGAAAAGCCAATGCAGTGGGACATGCCACAAACTGTTACTCATTAAATGAACAATTACTGGACTTGCTCCTTTCTGAAAGAGATGAAAAGGACCTCATCTTCAAATGAACTTCTTTATCCACAATTTAACAAACAAAACAAACCTCTGAGCATTGCAGCACTAGGTATAATCAACACACCAGACATCATTAAGTTAAAACAATGGCTCAGATATCACTAAGCCTCTTATGGGAATTCGGTCAAATCTAGACTTATTTGGATTACATGGCAGTTTGGGAAATCCAGTAGTAGAGGATCATTTTCCTTCCAATCAAGCTCAAATAACCTGATTTTTTTCTTATCTTACATGCAAAAAAAAGAAAAGAAAAAAAAAAAGAATAATTGCATTGGCCTTGTATAAAATTGCTCAACTGAACCAACTTGTAGCCAGCCTGAAAGCTTAGTGACTGCATCTCTGTGCCAAGCCACATCTGAATAATGGTCAACGTCTGCTGCTCCTGAGGCTGAGAGCACTCAAGAGGCAACAGAAGCAGCTTATTTCAGAAAACGGTACATCTCATCTTGTTCCGCAATAGTCCACTTTGGCCCCAATCTTACAGTCTGAGAGATAGAAACTAGATGATAAGGAAAAGCACTGAAGAGATTTGAAGAAAGTCTTGTCATGGTCTTCTGTGCTTTCAAGCTGATTTTTTTGCTCACAAATTTTGAGGGCTGGTACAGGAAGTCCATCAAAAAGGAAGAGAGAGTGGCAAGCCCACCCAGCCCCGAGAGCTGGGAGCTCAGCATCTGGCTTAAAGTCCTGGACATGCCAGTACTGGGCATGCACATGTGTAAAGCAGACCCAAAGCCTTACATGGTCATAAGCAACAAATATCTCGATTTCCATTTATGTCAACAAGGGCTGCAGAGATTCAGTATGTCTGAAAGTAGGCATGTGTTAACAACATGTCCATATATGGATTTAAATGTCTAAGTTTTTTAGGATGCTGCATTGAAAATATTGGCCCTTGCTCCTTGTAACTGTTAGCACCCGATAACTCTTTAGATTGAAGTGAGAGATTTTACTTTTACTTCATTCTTATGACAATGTAGAATCACTGGCTTCAAATGAATTATTACAGAGTAAACCCAAGTGTTAACAGTTAAAATTTAGTACCTAAAATTATATTTAGTAACTAAACAATGCTGAAATAAATAAACCAGAAGAGTTGACCAAGAGAGCAACTTAACCAGCTCTGTCTGTGCTTTTGCTGGGCTATAAAGGAGAACTTGTGGATGTTGTGACAAAACTCAGCTTGAAGCTATTTATTTTCCAAACAATGACATAGCCTGATGTTGATCTGAAAGTTGTGAATTAGGAGACGGAAAGAATTCCTGACTTTCAGATTCCATCACACATTTTCATGGTGGGAAAAAAAAAAAAGTTTTGTTTTCCTCATTAGAGGACTGTTGCGTCTTTAGGAAGAGCTTTCCTTTTGTTCAGGGTTGTCGTCTTCCTGTGCGGTGTCATTCAGCCCTACACTGTGACTCTGTACAGCAGGTCTACACGGCTTGTGCAGATATTAGAACCACTACAGCAAGATGCTGAGATTAAAAGTAAAACAACACTGCTGCAAACTTCACCCTGAGTTGGAAGTCAAGTTCAATTTTTTTCTGGCTTATTCATCATCAGTAGTCATACAAATCCTTTCAGGTCCTGTGCTGTGTAAATCCATTACTCATGAATTATATCTCCTGTGTCATCTGGCCAACCCTATTTCCTTCTTTGGGGTTGTACACGTGTCACTGGGAGCATAATTTGAAGACAATGAGTTTGTAAATTTGAAGACAATGAGTTTATATGGGTGGCTTTACAAGATAAATGCAGATAACAGTAGTTCTGATAGTGTGTAAACTAGGAAAAGTTTCAGGTTTTTTGGTCAGAGTTGTGGTGGTCTGTAGAGCAGAGTAATGAACTCCAAGGCCTGACTTTCACTGTATGCAGTGAGCAGATCTCCAGAGCAAGACCAGTTTATGTCATTTCTTTATAAAGAACTGTATTTTAATCACTGGGGATGTCATGGTCTAGAAAAAAGGAAACAGGAAAACGAAGGCTAAAAGCAGCACAGGCACAAAGGAGGTGTCGAAATGCCCACATATTTTTGCCTGCACACTGTGTCCATCAGGGATGCACCAAGGTCTTTGCTCCAGCTCACAGAGCTGTGCCAGTGCAAGAGTTTCACGTCAATCAATTAAACCAGGACAACTGTGCTGATGGCGCTGTGGACGCAGCATTTGATGAGCGCAGCTGTGCTGGTGGAGGTGTATCTGTGCAAGGGCCTTTGGCCAGAAGAGCTGTGATGGATACAGGAGCTCAGCGGTGACAACCACATGGCACTGAGGCTACAACTGGTCCAGGAAGCGATTGAAAACCTCACATCAAAAAATCCACAGATCTCCCTGCTGGCTTTCTGAGCAATGAACCATCACCTCCAAGACCAGTTTGTCCTCAGGCCCTGGTAAGTGGGAGCGCCAGCACTACAAATACACGTGAACAGCCCCAAGCTGCTCCCAAGGAAGTCAGTGACAAAGTGATCTTGATGGAAACAGAAGCTGGCACAAAATGCTGCAAGTCATTGCATGGTCTTACTATGACAGTACTCTGAGCAAATCAATACTTGGGCTGCATTTCATTTTGCAAATTAAATCAAAGATTCAATTCCTTTGTCTTGCAGGAAATGTCTCTGCCTTACAAGATACCACAAGGAGAAGAAGAAATAACTCAAATGTGCCTTATAATCAGTTGCATCTATTCTAGGACCACAACCACTAAAATGCCTTAATCACATTATTGCGGGGTATTAGTATGAAGTAGATTGACTGACTTAATTGTGCATTTCTTATAGTATCATAGTGATTTATTTTAAATGCCTCCTTAACTCCAAACTCCCTGTGCTTGCAGTGCTTAGATTTGGGGAAGTTACAATACAATACTTCCCACCCTCCCCAGCACCCATGGGGAAGAAGACCTGTCTGGGATTGATTGTATAAACTCAAATGGTACTCTGGCTGTTTACTTCAGCAGCTGATTTGGCCCAAAGTATGTTGTAAAGCTCAGGATGGGAGAAAGGAACAGCATGTTCCAGCCTAGAAAGCATCGAACCCCTCCTTAGTCATAGTTAGATTAAAACAGCTGATACTGGGAGTGTCCTGAACACTCTTATTCACTCTACCCCTGCTAGAAAATCATATGATGTGCCGGGGTGGAATGCTAATTTTAAATCACGCTACAAGCAAATATTTTTAGAAAAAGGTCACATCTAGTGGATTAGACACAGCGCTGCTGAAAGCCATGAACTCGTGGATGGAGGTGCTACCCCAGCACTGCACCCCTCCACACCTTTGGGAAGGTGTTTACCCACCCTCATCCCTCACGTTCAAAAGGGCAATGAGATTTACTGACCTTGGTAGTCAAGATGAATTAATTACTGACCTCGTTCTTCCCTTAGTTATCTTGCAAGTCTGATTTCACCATCAGTCATGGCTGCAAACAACATTTGTTTCACTGTTCAATCATCAGGCCTCAGGAAACCAAAATACATGCCCCAGCATTAGAGGAAACAGTGGCATAATGTTAAAAATAACCTGGACCATATTTACAACTATCTGATTTAGAGCTAGCTCTACCCACCTGCTTCCTTCCCACTTCCACCTCCAATAAAACTCGTTTCATTCATCTTTGCTTCCATGAGTTCACCATAAATCATGGTTACACTGCTGTCCTTGTTTCCTTGGTTTGATTTTTAAGATTACCTATCAGCTACATTTTCAGATGATTCAGTGAACTTCACTGTTCTGACTTATTAGAAATTGATGAGGGTTAAAATAACTTTTGCTATTAAAAGCACAGCCAAAAAAAGGGAACATTTTACTTTGGAGAAAATCCATTTGGATGCACTCACTCTCTTCTAGAAGCCCTAAACAGCTTGAACCAGGAGACCTGCTAAAAAGAAACACAATTTCTACTTATAGCAGGCTGAAGAAACTTTTCCCTCGGAGATTACATCACTTTGATTGGATGTTATGTTTTCCATCCTGATCTCTCTAGTAAAGTGAAACTGTAGGAGAAACATATTGCTCATTGAAAAGTTGCATACAGAACTACTGCAAAACAGGGAGAAAAATACCAAAGGAAACAGAAATCACTTGAGCCAAATTCTTTCCTGATTTACCCCTGCACAACCAGGTTCAGCTGAAAAGAGCTGCCTTCAGTAAGGGAAGGACAAAATTGATAACATTTTCCTTCGAATATTAACTGTTAAAAATGTTCAAAAACAAACCCAAAAGACAGAACAACTCCAGCATGAAATGAAGAACAAGTAACTAGCTGAAATCCAACACTAACACTACAAAACATTTATTTCAGTTTATACCATGTGCATATAAATAGAACACAGAGCAAGCACCACTCTGAGGCAACGAGAAGGTTGCATAAAATAGCACTCAAAAATCAGGAAATGCCAGAATTAAGGTTTCCCAGGCAACCTTAATTTTACCCCCCGTGCATATGCATTTTACAACACAGCCTTTAAATACACCATAGCATTCCATTTCTCAAATAGTATCACACACAGAAGAAAGCTTCTAAGAGCAATAACCAACTTGCCATGTTTTACATGTTGGTGACTTTTGCTACAGGGAGGAAGCAGATTGATTTGTAATTTTTCTTATTGCAAGAGTGAATTAATTTCCCTCAAAATTTAGCACAAATATGTCCTACAACATCAACTTGGGAAGTGAGTTTTCAGCCATTTCTAAACCTTGGAAAACAGAAAGTGATTTTCACCCTAGCATAAAGTCTGGTACCAACATATTTAAAATAAATACACCTGTGTGGGCAATGTAGTCTTTGCTCACGGTTGAAATTCATGTTATCCTGAGCTAAACAGATACCATGCTTGCCCTATGGTCAGAAAAAGCCTGGGATATTGCCCTCAAGAGACTAGATTAATTAGTTGAGGCAAACCCAGAACTTCTTAAGCTTTGCTAATTAATTTCTCCAATAGGTGAAGACTGGTCCAAGGAATAAACCAGCCCCTGTGAAACAACAGCAATCCCCTTTCTTGAAGGAACTGTGGATATGTAAAGCCATAGAGCTGTAGAGAAAATAAATACAAGTACAGGAATTAAATTAATAAACTTTGCAGTAGTTGATGAAGTTAAGGAACTTTCACTAAGAATGAACCAAATGAAAATATACATTTCCTCCTCTCCAACACAAGCTAATGAATAAAGAAACCCAAACGACAGCCACCTTGAAAACATCTAAGTCTAATTATAACAGTGCATTTTATTTCCAGGAGCCTTACTTCCCTCCTTTTTTAACAAGGATCTTTGGCATTTCTGAAAAGTCAATAGGAAAACCTTCAATTTATTTGTGTCTATCTTATTGGCACTTTACCACACAGCACGTTGAACCATTCAGCATCAGAACAACTTTCCTGAGAAGGCAAATGGTTACTTACAGTACAAGATAAGCCAAAGAGAAGTGGCATAAGTGGCTTCTATTCCCCATAACAGACACTGTAATTCCCCTTTAGACAAGAGACTGTCTCTTCTCCTGTTACCCTCAGACAGTAAAGGGCAGATAGCGCTCCAGCTGAAATCAGTTTGAAGACTCTCTCAATTCCATCAGAATATATCCAAAATTAGTCCAGCTCAGAACAGAGTAGTGCGCTTGGGAGCACTGAACCTGGACCAAAGAGACTTGGCTGCACTCCTCATCCCTGCCTGCCACTCCAAGCAAGCTGTGTCCCTTCTGTACGCCCCTCTTCCTTCACCTGCCAGCTTTCCCTTATCTTCCTGTTTACATTACAAGCTCTTTGGGGTAGGTTTCACCTCCCAGCACGTGTTTGTACAGTGCACAGCGTAGTAAAGCTCAGTCAGGGTGTCTGGGTACACTTGAAATACAAATAATAATGAAAAAAAAAGCAGTGAGAAAAAGAGCAACTAAAGCAAAGACCTTGAGTTGTACAAAACAATCCATGGCTTGGATAGGCACAGCTTGTGACAGATTCTTTCCTACTCCCATTAAGTTGATGGCAAAGCTCCCATTAGCCTTAATGAGAGCAGCATCAGGCCCGGCCTGTATACACTGAAAACTTTCAAAAGGCCAAAAAACGTCTAGCTTAAATGACATACAGCATTTCAGTTCCTATGGAAATTTCAAATTCCTATCGAGTGTGTGATGCAGTCAGTCCTGAGCCATGAGTTACATCCATTTCCGAGCACGGAGGCCCCTCAGGGACACAGGCACCTCAGAAGCACTGCATGCTTTATGAGAAACTTCAGTCACCCAGCCAATAATACTTACAATAAAAATAATATTTTCCATTCTCACATATTGCTAAGTTGTAAACTGTTCCTTAGATACCTGGACATGGAGTTTATGAGAAACACATGTAAAATCCTGACAAGCAAACCTTGTTTATACCTTTACACAAAATAACTACTGAAAGGACCAATTTTCAGAAGATGCCTCTTGGGACCTGTCAGGTATGCAGTATGCCAAAGACATCATCAAGCAATGCACTTCAGATGCTGCTCTGCTTTCCCTGAGACGCATGCCACCCCCTGAAACTTCCCTTGCTTTTTTCCTAGGGCAGTTATCACCCTGATGGTTGCCTTCAAATGTCACCAGTGACTCAGTAAGAGCTTGCTGAGCTTTCCCAGTAAAAGGAGTAAAAATTCTCATGTTTGAGATTAATCCTCATAGTACCCACTGTCTGGTTTAAATCATTACTGGGTGAACACCACATCTTTGCGATGTTCACTGGGATATGACAAAAACCTTCCTAGTCAGCTCAGAAGATGCAAGACCTGATAAGCAGCTCTACATTTGCAAATCAGCCAGAGGATCCTGTCATGTCCTTCTTGTGGACTACATAACATCTCTATTTTCACTTGTAACACCAAAAATAAGGAAAAGTCAGCACAGTAAGGACCTTCTGTTGCTAAACACTGTAACTCCCGAACAATGCAAATGAATCTGCTTTAACTGATTGCAAAATTGGTGGGTGGTTTTCTGTTGTTTTGGTTTTAACGTTATGTGCTTCAATGTGACAGTCTATGCAAGGATCTCAGTCACAGCTATGGTGACTGTGCACTAACGACATTACTCCATCCCTCTCTTATCACTTACAAAGCAGATGGGAACAAGTAATTGAGTACATGCTTTCAATTATTTTCTCCGACTGTATCTTTTCTGTATCATTTCATGACGTCCTTCAGTTAACGACCTTCATACTTTCCAACAGAGCAAATGAAGAAGTGCATTAAAAATTGGTTTTGTACTTTTTGTAGCGATGCCTCAATGTGACTAAGCTGTTCTATATGAAATCTAGGATGACAGAAAGCTGTTTTTCCCTTAGATACACATACTCATTAAAAGTACATCAGGCAAATACTCCTTTCAGCTTTGCACTCCTATGTCGTTTTAATCCTCAGAGCAGTACATTTGGCTCTAATATATCACTCAGTACCTTAACTGATAAAAATGGATTCACTGTAGATGAGCAGTGCTGTAACAGAATAAAATGTGGTGCTAGAGAGCCTGGGTTTACTCAGCAAGAAATCATCATCTACATTCACCAAAATGTGTCCCCTTACCTAAAGTTAGACCAGAACGTTAGTTTCATTTCCAGTTTTTATGACTCTCTTACTTTTAGTTACAGCTTCCTACAAACTGTGTCACAAACAAAAGCAACCACTAAAGAAGTGCTATAAAACTTAGACTCTGGGCAACACAATCTCTCCAAAATTATGATCAGAAGAGTAGCTTTGGTTTATGTCATTTTAGGGTATCTGATACACTACCATTAGTCCTCTACACCACCCAGTCTCACCACAAGCTGGCTTGGCATTCCCTGTATTTTTAGAAAAATTCTATTTCTCAGCCCATTTTACAAGTTGTGTTTGTTTATTTATTTATTAGCGTGCAGGTAAGAAATATCCTGAGAAAACAACTGTGCTCTGTAAGAAGTGATAGATGTGCAAACTGAAGAGTCTCTTTTGTTGAATACAAATAATATTTTTAGCATGAAACCAGCAGCATAATGTCCCTACTGAATTTAGGATACAATTAGAAGAACTTTGTTGTCTTGGACCTTTGGTAAATACTCTTTGAAGATTTCTGAGGCCCTCTGCAAGCTGAATCTGTTTAAATCAGCAGTTATAAATGTAAATGCCTAATGAGGGTGCTGAACAAACTGTACTTTGACTAACTCTAAATTATAAAATTGAAGCTGGGAGCTGACAAACTGGGCATTAAGTTTATCATACACATAGAAAAACAGCAAAGTGGGTACCTCCCTCACCTTGTTTTTAGAACTATGCACCAGTGCAATGGTGAACCTGAACTCTCATCCATCACTGTTTGTCTAAAAGACAAATCTGAAACTAGAACTTGGAGAATTTCAGCCCTTTTAGAAGATTTTGAAAAGCTATTAATCCACTAGTCCTTAGACATGAAGATGATCTTCAACTGTTAAAAATCACTCTCCAAAACTGTCAGTGGTAGAAAGGACAGATGTGCCCAGCATACAGAGCAACTCACTACAAGACAACAAAGAAAAGGAAAGAAAAGAAAAGAGAGGGGAATCCCAGTGGTCCCATTGTTGAGGGACAGATGAAGACAATGGCTTTAAGTGGAATCTCAGAACTTCAGTCATACATGCCGAATGCTCCAGTTGGACAAGCTTAGACGGACATCCAACACGTTATTCCCTAAAAGCTAAGTTATTATTTCTTAAGACTGGCATGTAGCTCTCTGGAGATCACTGACTCCTATATATACGATGACTGTTTAGAACCATGTGTTGCTAATGCCAGTACTCAGGAAACACAGACAGCACCCGAACAGTTTCTTTTTTATTAAAAAAAAAAAAAAAAAAAAAAAAGGGACAACCACAGAGCATAGCTTATCCTGATAGCTTATCATAGTGATGCCAGGCAGTCACGTAAGCTCATGGAGAAAACCATGCATTCCCAGAAATGATGAGATTTTTAAATTACTATTATTTACAAGTTGTCATTCATTTAGACAACCACTGTGTACAGCATTTCATGGATCCATCACTGTTATCCCCAAGTTCTCCTCCCTCCATACTCATCTGAACTGTTCACCTTCATCTGTCCCATCTCATGCATTTAGTGAGCTCAACACTTGCTGGTGTAGACTGTCACATACTACCTGAATGACCAATACAGCCAGATCTGACTGAGACCTCAACTTATTTGCCAGAAATAAGTATCAAGTACCTCTGCTTGCCATCAAACCACAAGGATAACAACTTCACCATCAGTGAGGTCTCAAGTAGTTCTGCCTTCTTCTAGAGGAAAAAGAGGCAAGTAAGTTCATGGAGGAGTCTGGGCAGTGCACTTACGTTAATGGGGCAGTGTGAAGGCTTGTTACCAAAAACCTGGTTTACTTGACTGCCTTACAGATGCTTATAAGGCTAGCTATTATTACTGTAGTGTTTCTGCTCTTTCCTTTAAAATCCAACAAAGCAGGCTCAGGCTCTTAAGACCTGCACCAGTATATCGCATATGAGAGATCATCTTTCTGTTGGAAATGTGCATATACGTCTGCCAAAACAGGCAGATACATTCCCTTCAGTTCTCACTTCCATCAAATGCAGACAGTTTGTCTGACCATTACTCTCCCAGAGCCTGTCTGAGGTTACTACATGGGTGACAGTGGGGTTATTTCACCTAACACAGCCAGCAGCCTTCTGCTTGCTTGGGGCAACAGGAGCAGGAAGCTTAAGGGAGCCAGGTCAACCAGCTTCTCACTGGTTTCTTGGTTGTAATCCAACCCATTAACAGGCCAGCAATCCCTCTGAGGCTCCAGCTCCAGCTCTGTGAAAGCCTTTCCCTGTCCTCTTTTACTACTAACTCAAAGAGTATCAGACAAAATGCTCAAGCAAAATTTGGACCATGTCAGAGCCAGGCTCTAATTTTTATTACAAGAGGCTGTGGTGGGAGAAAGGAGGTCCTGCAGTTAAGCATGAGAAAATTGAATCCACTTCTGTTCCCCCACCACTGTCAAATCCTAGCATTTCACCCACCTCTCCATGCTTTCATGCCATCTGTAAAACAGAGATGCTAATAATCCCCCACATCTCACAGCTGTTCTATGAATTAACTCACCAGGGCTCAGTGGTGTTTCAGTACTGGTGACGGGAGCTAACAGGACATACACAACATCACCTCTTTTCTTTGTCAGCTTATTAATTACTGCACATATTCTCCAGGTCTTGCCACTGAGTGTGTTTTAATGGCTGAAATAAATAAATAAATGAGAGCAAATAACCTTTCACTGCCTATAAATCAACCATCTGTCGCATTCTTGGATATGACAAAACTTCTAATCAATATATAATTTTCACCCTGTTTTAATGAGTGTTGCTGTATTGCTACCTACTGCTGATGACAGTTATGTCTCCTGTCGGACTGGTATTAAACAGTTCTGTAATGGGAGATGATGCCAGCCCAAAGCCTTCATCCTTCAGTCATACTGGATAAGCCTGCACACATAAAGTGCATGTTTGTATTGCATATTTCACTCAGCTTCCTAAACTGGAGACAGCAACAGTTTTACAACCACAGCAGATCCTAAAAATTAAAAAGCAGTCATGGTAACTTTTGCAGAACCTTTTCATGGAATAACTAAGGACTTTTTCATACCATTTGTTTCAGACTAAATGGACTTCTCTCACACTGTCTGGCCTGTATCTCCTTCTGTTGGGGTTTAAGGAGCACATAAACCAAACACTTAAATGGGAAATATCCAAGGAATAGTTAACTGTTAAGAGATAGGAATTTGGGATGGTCCTCTTCCTTCTGGGTCATGAATAACTAGAGCTGGGAAGAGAAAGGCTGTTGCCTAATGCAGGATTTTAGTATTTAAAAAAATGGTTTTCTTCCAAGAGAAATGGGGCCTTAGTGGCTTGGCAGCCTGCTCCTGAGCCACAGATCCTGTCATGCCAGGATCCTCAGCCCCACAGCAGTTTGCACGCCCATCTGCCCTAAGCACCACATACCCTCCCAAGAAGGCACCACCAGCCCCACAGCAGCTCACACAGCTGCCTGGCCCCACAGTGGGGACCCTGGGAAAGGTCCAACTTCTGTTTAAGGAAAATATACAGCTCCTTTCAAAGCAGGAAATCCAGTGAAATAAATTTCTCTTATCAGCTTTAATGTAAATATGACAGCTCAGGATGGTGTGAAGTGAGATCTCAAATGATCTCAAGTAAGATCAGGTTTGTGACCACATATGGTTTCCTTGCAACTTGTGCAAGAATAGCCTTTGCAGTACAGTTTGGGTCATACACCGCTTCACAGGAAGTGTGACTGGAGATGCAAGAATTTGGAAAAACTGGAATTGGATTTTATTGTAAAAAAAAAAAAAAAAAACAAAAACCAAAACCCAACCAAAACACAGAAAGGCCATAATCAACAAATAACAACCACCAAATAAATATAATTAGTTCACTTTCCATACTTCCATATCATCACCTTGTAGGAATGTGATTTAAAGTTTAAATTCTAACTTTCCTACTGCAGCCTCCCAGTCCAGCACAGAGCAGCAGAGAGAAAAACCACTGCAGAGCAAGAACACGCTTTTTCAGCCCTGGCACTCAGGAGGACGGACAACACTGCAGATACGATGAGAGGGACAGACAGGCAGCCCATCATTTCACACATGAAGAATGGCCTCTTGTAACATCTGGTTCTAGTTTTTGGTCCTCAATTGGTTTAAAAAGCACTATGTGACTTGGTAGAAGGCAAAACTACAGACAGGAGCAATTCTTCAGTTTGTGTAAGCTGTCATAGAGTATTTTGTAGGGGGACAACTGTGAATAAACTGCAGTGGACGGAACTGGAGGAAAGACGGTGTAGATCTAGGCTCAGTGGTGCACAAAACAGCAAATAAAAGCTCAAACATTTCAGCTGCCTTCCCAACAGCCCCCAAACTGTTCATACCACGTCCCCAGGATTGGGAAGATCCAGGTCTGGAGGGCAGCTCAGTGCCAGTTGAGGCTGGTGCTGGTCCTGGGCAAAGCCAAACCCCATAGGCACACACTAAGCCTTTGCTTTCCTGGTGAAAGCTGCAGTGCTGAGGGGCTGTGACTCACTGCACCCAGCTTATTTCATGTGTGATTTAGCTGAGTCCACATGCACTAGGATGGCACAGCAACAAGGGACACCAAGCCTGGAGACTTGGGTTTCATCGCAGATTACACCCTGACCCACTGCACGCTAAAAATGAGGTCCTTGCTTCTCTAGGAGGCAATGCTCCCTCGGTCACAGGCAGTGGAAACTCAGGGGGGGGAAGAAAATAAATTTTTTTAAAAAATTAAAACAACAAAAAAATCAAGATCATGATCTCTAGTGTCTCCATCACAGGATGCAAAAGCCACTCCTTTTACCAGGCTACCCACAAGGAGGCCACATAAAATCCCCCACTTCACACATAGATAAACAAAGCCCAGATGGCACTGGGGAGAGACAGAGGGAAATCTCTCTGTATGTGCACACTTTATAATTTGGGGAAAACTTGCAGATACCAGGGCACAGAGCTTTCATACATCAGCAGACAGATGGAAATTTGAGCAAGCCTCCAATATCGCTGCTACACTACTGCTTTTAATCTCTGCTAGAACAGCAATGAAAGAAAGGATCAGGCAGCTACAGGAAAGGGAATTTTTGGTGATCGGAGCAGACCTGGCTGGCTCCATAAACCACTGCCCTTTCTGTTCCTCTCTACTGCAGAATGATCTAACCTTACTGAAGACAGTGGCAAAGCTATCATTTACTTCACTGGAAGGAGGATTACTGAAACTAGAGGTGTGAGGAACTCAGATTCTAACTAACATTTTAATAACCTACGAAGGCCTTGCTTCTTGCTTCTTTAAAGGGTGTTAACCTTTTAAAACATTGACATTTGAGCTGTTTATAAGTTCACCCCATGAAGAGCAAACTGGGGCAGAAAAGGGTCTGAGACACACCGTTTAATACTTGCCAGAGCTGCATTTGTCATTCTAAGCTCCTAACTGCACTATTTAGAGAAAGCATATTTTTCCTTCTTAAATTTTCTCTGCACTAGGCTCTAGGCTGCATGTCTGAGACATTGAGTGAACTGCTCTACCACAGCACCTAATCACCAAACTAAGCAATAACAGCAACCATGGATAGCAATGGATAGCAAAAATCAGAAATTTGACCTTTTGTTGCTACCACAGTCTTACTTCGTGTGGAAGCTCAAATATGCCATTATTAGTGAATCAGACCAGCAGTATTTCTGTTTCTTGGCTTGTTCAGAACAAACCTACCCCATCATTTCCACTGCATGAGCACGCAGCACACCACCACAGGCTGCTCTTCCCAAGTCCTACCCCTGTGGTGGGCATAGGGATGCTCCAGCTAACCACCAGTCTAAGTTATTCTGCATCTCATAGACTCTAAAAGCTACAGCCAACACCTTGGCTACTTAACATTGGACACCTATATCACATTCTTGAACAAGTGACTTCATTTGCAGAAGCGAGAGAGCTGTGTTATTGCTCTTTTCCAAAACGCAGTCTCAACCCATATACAAGCCCAAAACACACTTATATGTCTAATACTAGGAACTGCAAACTGAATCTTTTAGCCTAAGCATCCATAAGACTCTGGTATCAAAACTAATTTTCACAATGGTGGATAAGAGACTTTTACGTGTTGCTTACAAATTGCAGTATTTGGTGATGTCCTGGTTTCAGCTGGGATAGAATTAATTTTCTTTCTAGTAGCTGGTATGGTGTTATGTTTTGGATTTAGTATGAGAAGAATGTTGATAACACACTGATGTTTTCAGTTGTTGCTAAGTGGTGTTTAGTCTAAAGTCAAGGATTTTTCAGCTTCTCATGCCCAGCCAGCAAGAAGGCTGTAGGGGCACAAGAAGTTGGGAGGGGACACAGCCAGGGCAGCTGACCCAAACTGGCCAAAGGTGTATTCCATACCATGTGACATCATGCCTAGTATATAAACTGGGCAGAGCTGGCTGGGGGTGCTGCTGGGAACTAACTGGGCATTGGTCAGCGAGTAGTGAGCAATTGCATTGTGCACCATTTGTTTTGTATATTCCAATCTTTTTATTATTACTATTGTCATTTTATTAGCGTTACCATTATCATTAATGGTTTCTTCTTTTCTGTTCTATTAAGCTGTTGTTATCTCAACCCATGAGTTTTACTTTTTTTTTCCCCAATTCCCTCCCCCATCCCACTGCGGGGGTGGGGAAGTGAGTGAGCAGCTGGTGGTGCTTAGTTGCTGGCTGGGGTTAAACCACAACAGGTGATTATAACAGCTGGGTTACTTTAGGTACTCAATAGGGCTGCTTCGGGGTTTTTGTTTGCTTGTTTTGTGATTTTGTTTAGTGAACTGGTGATACATAGTATATTAGTTACTAAAGGCTCACAGCAATATAGCAAGTTTGCCAGCATACATATACTTCAGCAGCCTAGTGACTGAAGCAAGGAGGTTTGATATTTTACTTAAAGGTGTTCAGATGTCAACAGTTCCTGTTGGTCTAAAGGAAAAAGGATAGATAACCATAAACTGCTGCAATAGCTGAGGGAATACTCCAGGTACAGCAGAAAATAACCTTCAGAAAGCTAACAACAAAATGCCTCACCCAAGGCACAATATGAATTGATGCCTATTTGCAACCAAAGGCACCAGAATATGTTCAACACATTTTAGTATCAGGTTTTAAACAACAGATCTTGACAACTTCAGAGGTGAGCAGGAAAAAAACATCTCAGTTTCGGTTTTTTTCCCCAATACCAGAATTTCTTCCTGAAGTACCAAAAATATACAAATAATAAAAAGAAGTGAATATTGCAGACATTCAATTTCTGGTTCCCCTGATGGGCAAAGGCACCTAAGAAATCCATTCAGAAATCCATTCACGTGGCATCCATTCACATTCAAAATGGCAGTGAATGCCAAGATTTTCAAAGCAATCATGAAGGTTATAGTTTTTCCTTTTTAGGACATCTTTCTTGGACCGAAATAGAGTGATCTCCTTTTCAGAGGGCTGAGTATCTGTATCAGAAAATCACTGTTATTTAAGATCTATACACAGAGCAGCTTTTCTGTTGGGATACAGGGAGATATACAAGACAATAGGGGAAAAAATATACATTTGGCAGAGGTCCTACAGAATGAAGTTAAGTGTTACAAAAGACAGCTCATAGCAATATATTGTGCTACCTTGGCAATGTGGTAAATGCAGAACCTGCACTAATGCCAAGGCAGTCCAATATGCACATGCAAGTCATGTCCAGGGTAGATGGGGCTATAACTATTGCCAGCTCTTCTAAGCAATCCCCAAGGAATCATCCCAGCCTGAAGGATGAAGCACATTTTCTGATGCTTTAAGCCACAACCAGTTCAATGTTCTCTCTGGTCATGCCAGTGTGACAAGTCAAAAACAAAAAGTACACCTGAATTTTTTTTGTTTAAATGCAAACCTGAAATTCCTAGAATAAATAAGATTTGTATTCCACATCATCTGCAAGCCATGCAAATACAGATATTACTGTTCTACTCCAGACTGCTGCTTTTCCAGAGCACAACGTCCAGTATTTGTCTTCTTTCTGTTCACCTTCCCAGGGCGAGCCCAGTAATTGCCAATGCTTTTACGCTGTGCTATCCAGACCAGCCCTGCTGTGTGAATACTGAAACACATCAGGAAGCACTGAGGAGCATAACACAATCCACCTCACAGAAACAAAGAGGACGTGAAGACAAGTTAAAAAGCTGGAACTATCCAAATAGGAGCAAGGCTGAATGATACCCAAACCAGGTGCAGGGCAAATAAACCCAGCTTACCTAGATTCATTTATTTTTCTAAAGAGCTGGACAATAAATTAGACAAGTGTGACCATGATGTAGGAAAAAAAAAAA